>JAXIVJ010009363.1:2500-51290 GCA_036785665.1 Chirona hameri | reverse complement strand
ATCTGAACGACACCAGTATATAACAGAGCGGGTTGGTGAGGCTGGACAGTATGTCTCGTCACTGACCTGTATCTGGACGACACCAGTATATAACAGAGCGGGTTGGTGAGGCTGGACAGTATGTTTCGTCACTGACCTGTATCTGGACGACACCAGTATATAACAGAGCGGGTTGGTGAGGCTGGACAGTATGTCTCGTCACTGACCTGTATCTGGACGACACCAGTATATAACAGAGCGGGTTAGTGAGCTGGACAGTATGTCTCGTCACTGACCTGTATCTGGACGACACCAGTATATAACAGAGCGGGTTGGTGAGGCTGGACAGTATGTCTCGTCACTGACCTGTATCTGGACGACACCAGTATATAACAGAGCGGGTTGGTGAGGCTGGACAGTATGTCTCGTCACTGACCTGTATCTGGACGACACCAGTATATAACAGAGCGGGTTGGTGAGGCTGGACAGTATGTCTCGTCACTGACCTGTATCTGGACGACACCAGTATATAACAGAGCGGGTTGGTGAGCTTGGACAGTATGTCTCGTCACTGACCTGTATCTGGACGACACCAGTATATAACAGAGCGGGTTGGTGAGGCTGGACAGTATGTCTCGTCACTGACCTGTATCTGGACGACACCAGTATATAACAGAGCGGGTTGGTGAGGGCAGTATGTCTCGTCACTGACCTGTATCTGGACGACACCAGTATATAACAGAGCGGGTTGGTGAGGCAGTATGTCTCGTCACTGACCTGTATCTGGACGACACCAGTATATAACAGAGCGGGTTGGTGAGGCAGTATGTCTCGTCACTGACCTGTATTTGGACGACACCAGTATATAACAGAGCGGGTTGGTGAGGCTGGACAGTATGTCTCGTCACTGACCTGTATCTGGACGACACCAGTATATAACAGAGCGGGTTGGTGAGGCTGGACAGTATGTCTCGTCACTGACCTGTATCTGGACGACACCAGTATATAACAGAGCGGGTTGGTGACCTTGGACAGTATGTCTCGTCACTGACCTGTATCTGGACGACACCAGTATATAACAGAGCGGGTTGGTGAGGCTGGACAGTATGTCTCGTCACTGACCTGTATCTGGACGACACCAGTATATAACAGAGCGGGTTGGTGACCTTGGACAGTATGTCTCGTCACTGACCTGTATCTGGACGACACCAGTATATAACAGAGCGGGTTGGTGAGGCAGGACAGTACGTCTCGTCACTGACCTGTATCTGGACGACACCAGTATATAACAGAGCGGGTTGGTGACCTTGGACAGTATGTCTCGTCACTGACCTGTATCTGGACGACACCAGTATATAACAGAGCGGGTTGGTGAGGCAGGACAGTACGTCTCGTCACTGACCTGTATCTGGACGACACCAGTATATAACAGAGCGGGTTGGTGACCTTGGACAGTATGTCTCGTCACTGACCTGTATCTGGACGACACCAGTATATAACAGAGCGGGTTGGTGAGGCTGGACAGTATGTCTCGTCACTGACCTGTATCTGGACGACACCAGTATATAACAGAGCGGGTTGGTGAGGCTGGACAGTATGTCTCGTCACTGACCTGTATCTGGACGACACCAGTATATAACAGAGCGGGTTGGTGAGGCTGGACAGTATGTCTCGTCACTGACCTGTATCTGGACGACACCAGTATATAACAGAGCGGGTTGGTGAGGCTGGACAGTATGTCTCGTCACTGACCTGTATCTGGACGACACCAGTATATAACAGAGCGGGTTGGTGAGGCTGGACAGTATGTCTCGTCACTGACCTGTATCTGGACGACACCAGTATATAACAGAGCGGGTTGGTGAGGCTGGACAGTATGTCTCGTCACTGACCTGTATCTGGACGACACCAGTATATAACAGAGCGGGTTGGTGAGGCTGGACAGTATGTCTCGTCACTGACCTGTATCTGGACGACACCAGTATATAACAGAGCGGGTTGGTGAGGCTGGACAGTATGTCTCGTCACTGACCTGTATCTGGACGACACCAATATATAACAGAGCGGGTTGGTGAGGCTGGACAGTATGTCTCGTCACTGACCTGTATCTGGACGACACCAGTATATAACAGAGCGGGTTGGTGAGGCAGTATGTCTCGTCACTGACCTGTATCTGGACGACACCAGTATATAACAGAGCGGGTTGGTGAGGCTGGACAGTATGTCTCGTCACTGACCTGTATCTGGACGACACCAGTATATAACAGAGCGGGTTGGTGAGGCTGGACAGTATGTCTCGTCACTGACCTGTATCTGGACGACACCAGTATATAACAGAGCGGGTTGGTGAGGCTGGACAGTATGTCTCGTCACTGACCTGTATCTGGACGACACCAGTATATAACAGAGCGGGTTGGTGAGGCTGGACAGTATGTCTCGTCACTGACCTGTATCTGGACGACACCAGTATATAACAGAGCGGGTTGGTGAGGCTGGACAGTATGTCTCGTCACTGACCTGTATCTGGACGACACCAGTATATAACAGAGCGGGTTGGTGAGGCTGGACAGTATGTCTCGTCACTGACCTGTATCTGGACGACACCAATATATAACAGAGCGGGTTGGTGAGGCTGGACAGTATGTCTCGTCACTGACCTGTATCTGGACGACACCAGTATATAACAGAGCGGGTTGGTGAGGCAGTATGTCTCGTCACTGACCTGTATCTGGACGACACCAGTATATAACAGAGCGGGTTGGTGAGGCTGGACAGTATGTCTCGTCACTGACCTGTATCTGGACGACACCAGTATATAACAGAGCGGGTTGGTGAGGCAGTATGTCTCGTCACTGATCTGTATCTGGACGACACCAGTATATAACAGAGCGGGTTGGTGAGGCAGTATGTCTCGTCACTGACCTGTATCTGGACGACACCAGTATATAACAGAGCGGGTTGGTGAGGCTGGACAGTATGTCTCGTCACTGACCTGTATCTGGACGACACCAGTATATAACAGAGCGGGTTGGTGACCTTGGACAGTATGTCTTGTCACTGACCTGTATATGGACGACACCAGTATATAACAGAGCGGGTTGGTGAGGCTGGACAGTATGTCTCGTCACTGACCTGTATCTGGACGACACCAGTATATAACAGAGCGGGTTGGTGAGGCTGGACAGTATGTCTCGTCACTGACCTGTATCTGGACGACACCAGTATATAACAGAGCGGGTTGGTGAGGCTGGACAGTATGTCTCGTCACTGACCTGTATCTGGACGACACCAGTATATAACAGAGCGGGTTGGTGAGGCTGGACAGTATGTCTCGTCACTGACCTGTATCTGGACGACACCAGTATATAACAGAGCGGGTTGGTGAGGCTGGACAGTATGTCTCGTCACTGACCTGTATCTGGAC
The DNA here is from genome assembly GCA_036785665.1 of Chirona hameri. Classification (NCBI taxonomy): domain Eukaryota; kingdom Metazoa; phylum Arthropoda; class Thecostraca; order Balanomorpha; family Balanidae; genus Chirona; species Chirona hameri. Next base: position 47,887 of record JAXIVJ010009363.1, on the reverse strand, counting down.
GACACCAGTATATAACAGAGCGGGTTGGTGAGGCTGGACAGTATGTCTCCTCACTGACCTGTATCTGGACGACACCAGTATATAACAGAGCGGGTTGGTGACCTTGGACAGTATGTCTCGTCACTGACCTGTATCTGGACGACACCAGTATATAACAGAGCGGGTTGGTGAGGCTGGACAGTATGTCTCGTCACTGACCTATATCTGGACGACACCAGTATATAACAGAGCGGGTTGGTGAGGCTGGACAGTATGTCTCGTCACTGACCTGTATCTGGACGACACCAGTATATAACAGAGCGGGTTGGTGAGGCTGGACAGTATGTCTCGTCACTGACCTGTATCTGGACGACACCAGTATATAACAGAGCGGGTTGGTGAGGCTGGACAGTATGTCTCGTCACTGACCTGTATCTGGACGACACCAGTATATAACAGAGCGGGTTGGTGAGGCTGGACAGTATGTCTCGTCACTGACCGGTATCTGGACGACACCAGTATATAACAGAGCGGGTTGGTGAGGCTGGACAGTATGTCTCGTCACTGACCTGTATCTGGACGACACCAGTATATAACAGAGCGGGTTGGTGAGGCAGTATGTCTCGTCACTGACCTGTATCTGGACGACACCAGTATATAACAGAGCGGGTTGGTGAGGCTGGACAGTATGTCTCGTCACTGACCTGTATCTGGACGACACCAGTATATAACAGAGCGGGTTGGTGAGGCTGGACAGTATGTCTCGTCACAGACCTGTATCTGGACGACACCAGTATATAACAGAGCGGGTTGGTGAGGCAGTATGTCTCGTCACTGACCTGTATCTGGACGACACCAGTATATAACAGAGCGGGTTGGTGAGGCTGGACAGTATGTCTCGTCACTGACCTGTATCTGGACGACACCAGTATATAACAGAGCGGGTTGGTGAGGCTGGACAGTATGTCTCGTCACTGACCTGTATCTGGACGACACCAGTATATAACAGAGCGGGTTGGTGAGGCAGTATGTCTCGTCACTGACCTGTATCTGGACGACACCAGTATATAACAGAGCGGGTTGGTGAGGCAGTATGTCTCGTCACTGACCTGTATCTGGACGACACCAGTATATAACAGAGCGGGTTGGTGAGGCTGGACAGTATGTCTCGTCACTGACCTGTATCTGGACGACACCAGTATATAACAGAGCGGGTTGGTGAGGCAGTATGTCTCGTCACTGACCTGTATCTGGACGACACCAGTATATAACAGAGCGGGTTGGTGAGGCTGGACAGTATGTCTCGTCACTGACCTGTATCTGGACGACACCAGTATATAACAGAGCGGGTTGGTGAGGCTGGACAGTATGTCTCGTCACTGACCTGTATCTGGACGACACCAGTATATAACAGAGCGGGTTGGTGAGGCTGGACAGTATGTCTCGTCACTGACCTGTATCTGGACGACACCAGTATATAACAGAGCGGGTTGGTGAGGCTGGACAGTATGTCTCGCCACTGACCTGTATCTGGACGACACCAGTATATAACAGAGCGGGTTGGTGAGGCTGGACAGTATGTCTCGTCACTGACCTGTATCTGGACGACACCAGTATATAACAGAGCGGGTTGGTGACCTTGGACAGTATGTCTCGTCACTGACCTGTATCTGGACGACACCAGTATATAACAGAGCGGGTTGGTGAGGCTGGACAGTATGTCTCGTCACTGACCTGTATCTGGACGACACCAGTATATAACAGAGCGGGTTGGTGAGGCAGTATGTCTCGTCACTGACCTGTATCTGGACGACACCAGTATATAACAGAGCGGGTTGGTGACCTTGGACAGTATGTCTCGTCACTGACCTGTATCTGGACGACACCAGTATATAACAGAGCGGGTTGGTGAGGCTGGACAGTATGTCTCGTCACTGACCTGTATCTGGACAACACCAGTATATAGCAGAGCGGGTTGGTGAGGCTGGACAGTATGTCTCGTCACTGACCTGTATCTGGACGACACCAGTATATAACAGAGCGGGTTGGTGAGGCTGGACAGTATGTCTCGTCACTGACCTGTATCTGGACGACACCAGTATATAACAGAGCGGGTTGGTGACCTTGGACAGTATGTCTCGTCACTGACCTGTATCTGGACGACACCAGTATATAACAGAGCGGGTTGGTGAGGCTGGACAGTATGTCTCGTCACTGACCTGTATCTGGACGACACCAGTATATAACAGAGCGGGTTGGTGAGGCTGGACAGTATGTCTCGTCACTGACCTGTATCTGGACGACACCAGTATATAACAGAGCGGGTTGGTGAGGCTGGACAGTATGTCTCGTCACTGACCTGTATCTGGACGACACCAGTATATAACAGAGCGGGTTGGTGAGGCTGGACAGTATGTCTCGTCACTGACCTGTATCTGGACGACACCAGTATATAACAGAGCGGGTTGGTGAGGCTGGACAGTATGTCTCGTCACTGACCTGTATCTGGACGACACCAGTATATAACAGAGCGGGTTGGTGACCTTGGACAGTATGTCTCGTCACTGACCTGTATCTGGACGACACCAGTATATAACAGAGCGGGTTGGTGAGGCTGGACAGTATGTCTCGTCACGGACCTGTATCTGGACGACACCAGTATATAACAGAGCGGGTTGGTGAGGCTGGACAGTATGTCTCGTCACTGACCTGTATCTGGACGACACCAGTATATAACAGAGCGGGTTGGTGAGGCTGGACAGTATGTCTCGTCACTGACCTGTATCTGGACGACACCAGTATATAACAGAGCGGGTTGGTGAGGCTGGGCAGTATGTCTCGTCACTGACCTGTATCTGGACGACACCAGTATATAACAGAGCGGGTTGGTGAGGCTGGACAGTATGTCTCGTCACTGACCTGTATCTGGACGACACCAGTATATAACAGAGCGGGTTGGTGAGGCTGGACAGTATGTCTCGTCACTGACCTGTATCCGGACGACACCAGTATATAACAGAGCGGGTTGGTGAGGCTGGACAGTATGTCTCGTCACTGACCTGTATCTGGACGACACCAGTATATAACAGAGCGGGTTGGTGAGGCAGTATGTCTCGTCACTGACCTGTATCTGGACGACACCAGTATATAACAGAGCGGGTTGGTGAGGCTGGACAGTATGTCTCGTCACTGACCTGTATCTGGACGACACCAGTATATAACAGAGCGGGTTGGTGAGGCTGGACAGTATGTCTCGTCACTGACCTGTACCTGGACGACACCAGTATATAACAGAGCGGGTTGGTGAGGCTGGACAGTATGTCTCGTCACTGACCTGTATCTGGACGACACCAGTATATAACAGAGCGGGTTGGTGAGGCTGGACAGTATGTCTCGTCACTGACCTGTATCTGGACGACACCAGTATATAACAGAGCGGGTTGGTGAGGCTGGACAGTATGTCTCGTCACTGACCTGTATCTGGACGACACCAGTATATAACAGAGCGGGTTGGTGAGGCAGTATGTCTCGTCACTGACCTGTATCTGGACGACACCAGTATATAACAGAGCGGGTTGGTGAGGCTGGACAGTATGTCTCGTCACTGACCTGTATCTGGACGACACCAGTATATAACAGAGCGGGTTGGTGAGGCTGGACAGTATGTCTCGTCACTGACCTGTATCTGGACGACACCAGTATATAACAGAGCGGGTTGGTGAGGCTGGACAGTATGTCTCGTCACTGACCTGTATCTGGACGACACCAGTATATAACAGAGCGGGTTGGTGAGGCTGGACAGTATGTCTCGTCACTGACCTGTATCTGGACGACACCAGTATATAACAGAGCGGGTTGGTGAGGCTGGACAGTATGTCTCGTCACTGACCTGTATCTGGACGACACCAGTATATAACAGAGCGGGTTGGTGAGGCAGTATGTCTCGTCACTGACCTGTATCTGGACGACACCAGTATATAACAGAGCGGGTTGGTGAGGCTGGACAGTATGTCTCGTCACTGACCTGTATCTGGACGACACCAGTATATAACAGAGCGGGTTGGTGAGGCTGGACAGTATGTCTCGTCACTGACCTGTATCTGGACGACACCAGTATATAACAGAGCGGGTTGGTGAGGCTGGACAGTATGTCTCGTCACTGACCTGTATCTGGACGACACCAGTATATAACAGAGCGGGTTGGTGACCTTGGACAGTATGTCTCGTCACTGACCTGTATCTGGACGACACCAGTATATAACAGAGCGGGTTGGTGAGGCAGTATGTCTCGTCACTGACCTGTATCTGGACGACACCAGTATATAACAGAGCGGGTTGGTGAGGCTGGACAGTATGTCTCGTCACTGACCTGTATCTGGACGACACCAGTATATAACAGAGCAGGTTGGTGAGGCTGGACAGTATGTCTCGTCACTGACCTGTATCTGGACGACACCAGTATATAACAGAGCGGGTTGGTGACCTTGGACAGTATGTCTCGTCACTGACCTGTATCTGGACGACACCAGTATATAACAGAGCGGGTTGGTGAGGCTGGACAGTATGTCTCGTCACTGACCTGTATCTGGACGACACCAGTATATAACAGAGCGGGTTGGTGAGGCAGTATGTCTCGTCACTGACCTGTATCTGGACGACACCAGTATATAACAGAGCGGGTTGGTGAGGCAGTATGTCTCGTCACTGACCTGTATCTGGACGACACCAGTATATAACAGAGCGGGTTGGTGAGGCAGTATGTCTCGTCACTGACCTGTATCTGGACGACACCAGTATATAACAGAGCGGGTTGGTGAGGCTGGACAGTATGTCTCGTCACTGACCTGTATCTGGACGACACCAGTATATAACAGAGCGGGTTGGTGAGGCTGGACAGTATGTCTCGTCACTGACCTGTATCTGGACGACACCAGTATATAACAGAGCGGGTTGGTGAGGCTGGACAGTATGTCTCGTCACTGACCTGTATCTGGACGACACCAGTATATAACAGAGCGGGTTGGTGAGGCTGGACAGTATGTCTCGTCACTGACCTGTATCTGGACGACACCAGTATATAACAGAGCGGGTTGGTGAGGCTGGACAGTATGTCTCGTCACTGACCTGTATCTGGACGACACCAGTATATAACAGAGCGGGTTGGTGAGGCTGGACAGTATGTCTCGTCACTGACCTGTATCTGGACGACACCAGTATATAACAGAGCGGGTTGGTGAGGCTGGACAGTATGTCTCGTCACTGACCTGTATCTGGACGACACCAGTATATAACAGAGCGGGTTGGTGAGGCTGGACAGTATGTCTCGTCACTGACCTGTATCTGGACGACACCAGTATATAACAGAGCGGGTTGGTGAGGCTGGACAGTATGTCTCGTCACTGACCTGTATCTGGACGACACCAGTATATAACAGAGCGGGTTGGTGACCTTGGACAGTATGTCTCGTCACTGACCTGTATCTGGACGACACCAGTATATAACAGAGCGGGTTGGTGAGGCTGGACAGTATGTCTCGTCACTGACCTGTATCTGGACGACACCAGTATATAACAGAGCGGGTTGGTGAGGCTGGACAGTATGTCTCGTCACTGACCTGTATCTGGACGACACCAGTATATAACAGAGCGGGTTGGTGAGGCTGGACAGTTTGTCTCGTCACTGACCTGTATCTGGACGACACCAGTATATAACAGAGCGGGTTGGTGAGGCTGGACAGTATGTCTCGTCACTGACCTGTATCTGGACGACACCAGTATATAACAGAGCGGGTTGGTGACCTTGGACAGTATGTCTCGTCACTGACCTGTATCTGGACGACACCAGTATATAACAGAGCGGGTTGGTGACCTTGGACAGTATGTCTCGTCACTGACCTGTATCTGGACGACACCAGTATATAACAGAGCGGGTTGGTGACCTTGGACAGTATGTCTCGTCACTGACCTGTATCTGGACGACACCAGTATATAACAGAGCGGGTTGGTGAGGCTGGACAGTATGTCTCGTCACTGACCTGTATCTGGACGACACCAGTATATAACAGAGCGGGTTGGTGAGGCAGTATGTCTCGTCACTGACCTGTATCTGAACGACACCAGTATATAACAGAGCGGGTTGGTGAGGCTGGACAGTTTGTCTCGTCACTGACCTGTATCTGGACGACACCAGTATATAACAGAGCGGGTTGGTGAGGCTGGACAGTATGTCTCGTCACTGACCTGTATCTGGACGACACCAGTATATAACAGAGCGGGTTGGTGAGGCTGGACAGTATGTCTCGTCACTGACCTGTATCTGGACGACACCAGTATATAACAGAGCGGGTTGGTGAGGCTGGACAGTATGTCTCGTCACTGACCTGTATCTGGACGACACCAGTATATAACAGAGCGGGTTGGTGAGGCTGGACAGTATGTCTCGTCACTGACCTGTATCTGGACGACACCAGTATATAACAGAGCGGGTTGGTGAGGCTGGACAGTTTGTCTCGTCACTGACCTGTATCTGGACGACACCAGTATATAACAGAGCGGGTTGGTGAGGCTGGACAGTATGTCTCGTCACTGACCTGTATCTGGACGACACCAGTATATAACAGAGCGGGTTGGTGAGGCAGTATGTCTCGTCACTGACCTGTATCTGGACGACACCAGTATATAACAGAGCGGGTTGGTGAGGCTGGACAGTTTGTCTCGTCACTGACCTGTATCTGGACGACACCAGTATATAACAGAGCGGGTTGGTGAGGCTGGACAGTTTGTCTCGTCACTGACCTGTATCTGGACGACATCAGTATATAACAGAGCGGGTTGGTGAGGCTGGACAGTTTGGCGAACAGGGTCGCCACTGCCACCATGTAGACGGGCAGTTCGTAGGCGCCCACGATGGTGGCGTGCAGAGAGATAGCCGTATAGGGCAGCCAGGTGATGACGAACCCGGCAAGAACCAGCACCACCAGCTGCCGAACAGAGGGCAGGGGCGAGGTCAGGTCACGGTCAGGTCACGGTCAGGTCACGGTCAGGTCACAGTCAGGTCACGGTCAGGTCACGGTCAGGGCACGGTCAGGTCACGGTCAGGTCAAGGTCAGGTCACGGTCAGGTCACGGTCAGGTCACGGTCAGGTCACAGTCAGGTCACAGTCAGGTCACGGTCAGGTCACGGTCAGGTCACGGTCAGGTCACGGTCAGGCCTTTTAAAAAATATAGTGGGCCAAATCCGTTTTTTGGGTGGGGGTACTTTATGCCCCCCTGAGCAAAAATTGCCCCTCCTGGAGTAAATCCTGGGTACGCCACTGATCTGAGTGCAGCAAATGGCAGATATCAAACCCCGTAAGCATGTCTATTTCCGCGCCTTCGGCGCGGAGGGGGTGCGGGAGGGGGGCGGAAGGGGGCGGCGGCCGCCCCCCCCCCCCCTCCGCCCCCCTGTATCCCCCCCCCTGTATCCGCCCCTGCAAGCCCCTAGGTTAGGTAGAAACGTAAAGTTCGCGTACTTGAAGTTGCACTGGTTTTCAATACTAAGGTTTCAAAGCAGAGTTCGTCACGGGCTGGGCTGGCTCTATGGGACATGCGCCGGGCCTAGGCTGAGCCTGGGCTGGGCCTCAACTTTAACCCTCGCCCGCAGCGTCCGATCAGTGCGCGACCGTGCAGGGGGAGAGGGGGAGGGGGGGGGGGGGGGGTACGACCCCCTATCGTTTCGCCCCTAATTTGGCTAGAGCTTCAATTAAAAAACGAGCATGCTGCTTGTAACGAGAGGAAGCCATTGATACCCGATTTTAAGGTCTTAGGTCATTCGGTGACCTCTGAGGTCATGTCAATGACCCAAAATTCAACAAAATTGTAAATGCGTATACATTTAATTTAATCGAGCTAGAATCGCGAATGAGCATATAATTATGCTAAATGGGTGCTAAATTTGAAATTAGCGTCACACAATGTCCTAGAAACTGCCAGAAGCCAAAGAAGTAATATGAGGTCATCGGAGGTAAGTGACCTCGGTTGACCTCTGAGAAGGTCAATCGAGGTCACAATCTCAATGGTAACCACAAATGTCACCTGGAAACACTTTTGCATATGCTCATGAACAACAAACACTATGCAACTGCACAAGTTACAAGGATCAATACTACGAGACGCCAGTTGCACCTGACATGACATTGAAAAATAGGTCAACGGTCGCGGGTCATGTGACTTACAACTTAAAAAAATCAGAATGTGTGTCACATTGTGCACAAGTAGGGTACTGAAAGTTTCATCACAATCGGTTCATATTTACGCGAGTTATTCCCGAAACACCGAGGGGGTGACATCACCCCCCCCCCCCCCCCCCCCTCTGCACTGGCGAGGGTTAACCCTCGCCCTACGGGAGCTTTTTTCACCTTCGCCCTACGGGGGAGGGCTGACAGGCACCCTTGTTACCTTCCAAACCAAGCAACTTAGAGCAATGCGGTAAGAACCAGCATGTTTCCTGTCATGAGAGGAATCTAACGGTATGCGATTTTTTTAGGTTTCAGGTCAACGGGTGACCTTCCAGGTCAAGTGAATGACCTCGGATTTACCACGTCCAGAATAGCGATTTTGCTCTTCAGAAAACCTCAAAATGAGAAATTGATAAATGTAAATAAAAAGGTATGTTCCTATACCATTTTTGGCTCAGAAATACAGAAAAGCTAATTATTTGTTCGTATCTTGTCGCAAAAAGTAAAAAAAAAGTTACTTTTAAAAATGACGTCATCAGTTTCTTACACTTAGGAAGCCATCACTCAGTCAAAAATAAAGATATTGCTTTTAAATTTGGTACGGGTATTGTCCATACTCATTTCTCTCACATATATTCCGATTTTCTAACATCTTTGAAATTTTTATTTTGTGGGGATTTATCCAAACAAATTTTATTTTTTATTTTAGAGGTCAAAAACCCAACATTTTGAAAATTCGTGATTGCCATTTTCAAGAGAATGCCATTTTGTATCTTTTGGTGAATTGCGTTTGCAATTTGCTTTAAACTCTGTTTTCTACGATTTGTCAAATATTTATCTTTTTTTAACCAACATCACGTCATCGAAACATGATTATCTCCCAAACTACTGAAGCAATTTGAATACAAAATTTACAGCATACGTATAATCGTTGTAAACTCAGCCACCGAAAATTTCATCAAGATGCGCCGCATGTATAAAAAGCTATTCAAGAAAACCTCAGAGGGGTGGCTGTCAGGCACCCCCCGTAGGGCGAAGGTTAACCCGCCATTGACTGGGGGGAGTTTAACGCCCCCCCCCCCTGATTAATTTTCGCAATAGCTTAACCACTAATAGTGCTATCAACGTGAAACTTCGGGTACCTTCTTATACATCATTTTTTCGTCTTGTGGGTACAAAATGAAGAAATTTCTTCGACTTTTTTCTCTCTCAAGTTATAGCGAATTTAGTGACGTCACTACACACGAGTTTTACACCAAAATCAACTAAACTTTGCCAGGCCGTACAAATGCCACATTTGAAGCAAAATGCAATAGATAAACGCCAAAAGATAGCAAATTGCAACGGCTACAAACTGGCTGTCTCGGATTTGGGGAAATTGTATTTTGGACCCCAAAAACAAACACAAAACTTTTTTTGGGGAAATTTATCACAAAGTCAAAATTTTCTAAAATATTTACAAAACGGAAGATATGTCAGATAAACATACCTAGACAACTAGCATACCAAATTTAAAACTGATATCTCCATTTTTGACTGACTTATGACATCTAAAGTATGGGTAACTATTTCTGAGACAAAACTGGTATAGCAACATCCTTTTTTTGTTTAGATTTATCCATTAAATTTTTGAACTTCGGTGACCTGAACTTGACCTGAAATTGACATTTACTTCATGTAAATGAAGTCAGGTGGTAAAATGACTATCAATATTGAATTATACGTGAACAATAGCTCATAAAACATGTGTGGCATGACTTCGGTAGACATTTTGAGCATAGTGACCTTTTGTGACCTTGACCTTGACCTTGGCCAACAATCTCACTTTAGCTCATGCGGTATATGTATCATACCTTTGTCCGCACTTTGGGTGAAACTGGTCGCAATCGAAGGCTTTGGATGGAAAGTATGGCCCATAAACTCAAAATCGCCGATTTTGACCTTTGGCCTGACCGTGACCTAAGATTGGACCTCACTTTGACATTTTTTAGCATGATTTAGATTCGCCTCATTGAGAACAACTTTGGACTGCCGCCTTGCGCGTCTCGCTGCGATCATTGGTTCGGAAGATAACCAGGGGGGCGTTTACCCCCCCCCCCTCCCCCAGTCAATGGCGTTCTGCTGAGACCCCAGTCAATGCCGGGTTAAGGAAATCACCGGGCTCTGGACGGGCCTGGGCTGAGAATGTTGTAGCTCAGGTCAGAGCTGAAAAATATGTCAACCAACAGTTCACTTCCACAGCAACACACTGTTGCTGTGGCTGTGGCATTTTGTTTGTCTTCGGTTAGCATGTTGGTTCATTGTTTCACATTTATAGTATTCAAGTAAGTATGCTAGGATAGTGATTGCAAAATTTGTGAAAATGTTAATATGCTTAATCTGAACGGGCCGGACCGGGCCTGGGCCTCAATATTATGCATTTGACCGGACCTGGTCTGGGACTGGGCTTGGTGTTCATGGGCCTGGGTCGGGCCTGGCTGGGGGTTGGTGAGCCCGGGACGAACACTGTTTCAAAGCCATTGCGCTTGCTGCAAGGGCACTTTTAAGTTGAGAACTGGTTGCTCTAGAACTTACTACTTCTTTTACTATTTCTTTCAATGGTTTCTTTTCGTCACGTTTGTTGACTTTTGCTCGTTGACTTTTCTTAGCCTCTGCTTTGTTGAAAAAATGGGTTATTTTCCAATTGCTCCAGGTCACTTGTAAGTTCTCTGCCATTTGACTATGTCTATGTATTCCCGCCTGGCAACACGCACTTGACAACATGCACTTGACAACATACACTGCAAAAAATGACACCCGTACGACCGTCAAAAAGTCCGCCCAAGAGGGGTGTTTTGAAACACCTCCTTTGGGTATCGAACACTTAAAAACGGCGTAAAAAATAGAGTCAGACTCTACAAAATGGTGTCTGACACCTTCTCAACGGGAGTCCTGACTTCTTCATGAGAGTCGTGATTCTCTTGGAGGAGTCAGGGCTCCCGTTGAGAAGGTGTCAGACACCCACGCTGGTCCCAGAAAACACCATTTTGTAGAGTCTGACTCTTTTTTGACACCGTTTTTTAGTGTTCGATACCCTAACCCGCGCACTGCCGGGGGTTGATTTCCACCCCCCCTCAGGTTTTTCAAAGATAGAGAAAAAGCGGCGGCGCGCAGCACCGCCGGATTTTAGCACACTTGTTAGGAAATTAATAGCGCACACTTTGAAAAACAAATAACATCGGGTCATCTCAGGTCAGGTCACCAGACCAGGTCAAGTGACCTCACCTCCAAAAATGTTCGCAGTTGTGGCAAAGCCAGAGTTTATCACCGGTCAGTTTGAAACTTACAGGATGTCATGAGGGTATAAGTACTTACAATTCGTTATCTCGGAATTTTGATATCGGTGACCTAAGGTCAGGTCAATTTCGTAACTTCCCCATAATAAGTCAATGGGGAAATATACAAATGGTCCCTAATTCAAGGATATGCATTATATTAGTCCAATTACATCTGGATCATGTTATTATAGAATAGTCCTGATGATCCAAGTGTAAGTTTTGTTCAGTGACTCCTATTGGGTCATTTGAGGTCATGCGAGGTCACCATCACTTTTTTTTGTCAATAACTCCCGACATAATGAAGATAGAGAAGTAAAACAGACATCAATGTACTTGTCTCGTCGAGACACGTCTTCCTATATGCAACATGCCCTAATTAGGTCACCACTTGACCTTGGCCTGAGGTCAAATTTGTAAGTTAATTTAACAAGGTCACCTTGCATATCATTCAAAGCACCTTGCCAAGATAAACACAATGTTGTAAACAGTTTTCCGTTATCTTGATTACGTAAAAAGTTAATAGCGAAAAACGGTTTAGCAAAAAAACTGCATTTTCCCCCTTTTTTGACCTCTGGAGCCTCAAATATTGACCTGACATCAAAGTTGAGGAAATATAACCGATTTTAAATTTCACTGGCTGGCGTTTGCTTTTTTTTCCGTTTGTTTCTAACTAGCATAGGTTCTGAGATATATGGGAATTTCTGGAGCGATGTCCTAAAACAGGAAAAAACTGGAAAATTTGACCTTTGATGACCTCAATTTTGACCTGACATAAAACAATTTAAATACTTTCGATAGAACATGTATCAAGCTATCAAATGCCGTTTTCAGCTTCTCGCTACGTAACGTAGTTTTTTAGATCTTAGGGGGGGGGGCGGAAATCAACCCCCTTTCAGTTCGTGTTCGGCGCAAAGCCCTTGCAGTGCGCGGGCTAAGGAGGTGTTGCAAAACATCCCTCTGGGGCGGACATTTTGACGGTGTGCCAATCCACGTACGGGTGTCATTTTTTCAGTGTACACTTGACAACGTACAAGTGGCGGCGTTGACCTGGTAACCCCGGTGTCGCTGACTAATTTGAGTTCGGATGGTTCTATTCAGCATCTCAGTCAGAGGGCATTTTCCCAAAGAAGCTAGTAATTACAATTGTTTGCAATTACAAACGCAAGACAATATTTCAAACCTCACAAAAAGTTATTTCACAAACATTCACCGCCTCTGGTTTACCAATAGTAAATACGATTGTAACACAAACATGTTAGTACAGCAGTACAAAAGTTTGCAATCAAGAACGTTTGTAGTAAAGTTGATGCTAATGACAAATAATTTGACGGTTAAAAAAAATATTTAACAAATATTTACATTGTGGTTTATTTTTGTGTATTCAAAATAAAATCAGTTATATTGATAATTATATTTTAATTAACATTTTATCGGAACATTTCATAGAAACTCTGACTGTAAAAATAAACATTGGTAAGCACTAAGCAGGATTTGCCCAATCACCGGGTTACGGGGCATAACAATACAACTAGTCTCAAAAGAAAGATAGTTGAATTTTCTCGACCATTTTGTCTCCTAACCTAGCCGCTTTCCTACGGCGTAAGGTGTGAAGGTCACTGCACAAGACATATTTGACCGCTGAAATGGGGTTGGGGACAATTTTGTATGGTACCAATTTGTTGGGTGAAAAACAAGGATATTTTTTCATAATGTAAATATTTGTTGCTGTATTATATACAAATGAGAATTGAAGAAAAAAAATGATTAAAATTAAAATAATTAAGTTTATGTCCTTGTAGTTGTGACGTCACTACGCTAGTGTAATTCGTATCCGGAAATGACGCTGAAGCGACATCTGCGAGGCGGTAAAACATTTTTATATAGTAAATGCGTTCGAGAGTTAATGCATGCGCGAACCTGAATCAGAGAGTCTCAGTAGTGATTCGTTTTGAAAAGTTTATGTCTTCCGCAGTTTTTTTTAGAGTTGTAGCTTATCGTATCCTGTTGTGTCTAAAAATATAAACAGTTATACCTGAGCTTAACCCGCGCCGTGCCGGGAGTGTTTAGACACCCCACCCCCCCTCATGTTTTTCAAGGATAGCGAGAAAACGGCGGCGTGCAGGACCGCCATTTTTTTTGGCACAGCTGTTCCGGCTTCAATTTTCCACATTATGCAAAAAAAATCCTTGAGTCATCTCAGGTCAAGTCACCAGATCAAGTCACGTGACCCCACCTCCAAAAAACTTGTGGTCGTACCACAGTCACAGTTGTTGGATGATCAATTTTACACTTGCAGGATTTCATAAGGTCATATATATCTACAATTCGTTTATCTTGGATTTTGTTCTATCAGCGACCTAAGGTCGGGTCAATTTTGTGACCTCCTCATTATAAGTCAATGGGAAACATTCAAATGCTTCCTATTCTAAGGATACGTCAGACATCAGTATAATTCCTTCTGGATCATGTTATTTTAGGCCATTCTTGATGACCTAGGTGCTATTTTTGTTCAGTGACCACTACAGGGTCAGCCGAGGTCATCCGAGGTCACCAACACTGTTGTGTAAATAACTCTCGACATAATGTTGATAGATAAGTGAAACCGACACCAATGTGTTTGTCTCGTCGAGGCACGTCTTCCTACATGCATTGTAGCGTGGTAGGGTGTGGTTAATTACCTACAAATTTATTTTAAAAAAAATATTGGAGAATAAAAAAGTTGGCAAAAAAAACATAGTTTTTTCCCGCTCGAAAAATGTCTTGTTAGGATTTTCGCAAATTAGTTTGACCGAAATGGTTGGATAGAGAAAGACGATTTTGATCCCCTCTTGCATACAAATGCATCGGATGTCGGTCGATGCTTAAAAGTGGTGGAGGCTGAACATTTCTGGAACATTGTATAGGCCGGTGCTAGGTGGAAGCAAATGATGGCGTTTCTTAACTTTAATATATATCCGTCAAGTTTCTCGTTCCGTCTGACTGGCCGGCTGAGTTAGTCACATAACACCTATTGGGTCTTAGCCTAAGATTTATCCCCCATCATCCATACTCCCGCTCTCCCCTCCAGTCATTCCGCTCTCATACGCCCCAATGATTTTGTTGTGACCCCGAAAATTCCCTTCCAATAGTGCCGGATACCAGACGGAAGATTGACCCCCAGGTAGGATGAATGTCCCTCACAAATCTCATTGCCAAATTGGTAGGACTTATGGGTCGCCAATGTCTGCACACCGCCGATATAACAAAGGAGCTAATAAATTATTCGGGGACTTATGTATCCTGCCCCAGAAGGACTTACACTTCGCCCCCTTAGGACTTACACTTTGCCTAAACCTCAGGACTTACACTTTGCCTGGACCTATCGTTCCGCGGGAGGTCTTACACTTTGCCCCCTTAGGACTTACACGTTGCCTAAACCTCAGGACTTACACGTTGCCTGGACCTATCAATTTGGCTGGAGGCAGCGGGAGGGCCTTACACGTTGCCTTCCCGTCCTCCTCTGGGCTTACGTACCTACCTGTACCTGACCCCCTCAGGACTTACACTTTGCCTGGACCTCCGCCATCGCTTCGCAACGGCGTACTGAAACTGATGGCATGCAAACATAACTGACCCTGCCTGCTTATTAATAACACATACAATTTTTGGGAAGCTTCCACTGCACACGTATCGGCCATGTTGATAGGTATATCGACATAGGAGCCGGGCACACAAGTCGACTTGCCTCCTTGAAACCCCGGTGCTCAGACGTGTACATTACAGGCGACAAACAACTGCTTATGCGCTTAATACACCCCATAAAGCGTCGTCAAATGCACCCACAAAGTCAAGTTAAACCCCCGTAAACTCGTTATAACTCCGTCACGTTGTAACCCGGCTGACAACCAGGTCCCATCAAACAAATACAAACAAAATCAAAAACTAAATACAAATTACATCTCTACCTGCAGAATCACCTTATTTACTTTAAGGTGGGCAATGAAAAATGGCTGGGCGCCTTCACTCTTCGACCTAAACAAAAATGGCTCAACAAGATGACATAGCCTAATCGAGGAACAATTCGCACACACGAAATAAACACAAGTGTTTAGCTCACACGACAGACCGGGGGACTCTGGACCAGGTTATTTATATGGATACGTTACAAATTCTTTGACACATTTACCAATTAATCCGGGACTTGAATGCAACCCCAAAACTCTACTTTTCCACTTAATGTCAAAATTACTGCAACTGGAAACCTTCTGGCAATATGGACTTCACACGTCAAACTCATGAATTAATATTTATTTATTTATTTATTTATTTATTCGTTCTATCACCAACAGAGAATGCCTCCACTTACAGGTGAAGTCAAATACAATATAAACATAAGTTAGTTGCTTGGTCAGATATACATATAAAAATAAGTTAGTCACTTGGTCACAATATCACAGTTGGCTTACATACTTGATGACGATGCGTTTAAAAGCACAGAACGTGTCATTAAAAACGTCAGCATGGTTTGTGCAATTTAAAAAGGCGTTCGCCACACGCGGCAAACGACAAAACATTCCCGACTGCACAGTGATCACACGCGCGCGAGGTTCACCGAACAGTTTGTTGGCGCGAGTAGACCGAGTAGGGGCGTGTAAAGCAAAACTGGAAAGTAGATCCGCGCAGTCGATTTTTTGCCGGAAAATGTTTCGGATAAAGAGAATGTCGTGCTGCGTTCGACGGGAATTGAGAGAGGGAAGCGTGAAATGATGCAGCAAATTTTCGTACGAGAGGGAGGGTGCGTGTCCGGATGAAGTGTGACTGAGTAGCCACATGAGGAATTTGTGCTGAACTCGGTCTACTCGCACCGTGTGGGTTTTGGCCGCCCCCGTCCAGATCACACTACCGTACTCCAGGATAGACCGTACGTTGGCGAAGTACGCGGTTAACAAAGCTGATCTGCGGAACTTCCCTGGTCTAATACCGGTCTGGAAAGATCGCATGAGAAGACCGAGGGCTCGGTTAGCCCGTTTCACTGCGTGGTCAACATGCCGGGCAAACGTCAGTTTGCTGTCAATAATAATGCCAAGGTCACGGATCCGGTCGACATGCTCTAAAACAGTACCTCCTATGCTATATGCGATCTGGACAGGTGCGCGTCTCAGGGTCACAGTGAACGACTGGCACTTTGACGGGTTAAGCGTGAGACCCCAGCAGGCGGACCAAGCCGTGAGGCGGTCGACGTCGCGCTGCAGCTCCTGACAGTCGGAAGGGGATGTAATCCTACGGAAAATTTTTACGTCGTCAGCGTACATAAGGCAGCTTGAACTGATGGAGGCCGGAAGATCATTAATGAAAAGTGAAAAGAGAAGCGGGGCTAGGAGGGATCCTTCAGGCACCCCAGATACCACCGGTTGCCAGTTCGGCGAGGTTTTGCCGTTCACTATAACTCTTTGGCGTCTATCGGACAGATACGAGACAATCCATTTTAATGCAAAGTCGCGCACGTGAAACGACTGTTTGAGCTTGTGAATGAGTAGCGTATGATTAACGCTTTGAAAAGCGGCCGAATAGTCTGTATATATGGCATCTGTCTGACATCCGGCCGATATGGCCTCCCATGCTGAACGTAAGTAAACGGCGAGGTTCGTCATACATGAGCGTCGAGGCATAAAGCCGTGCTGCTCCGCAGTTATGGCGGGGGACACATGTCTGAACAACTGATCATACACTACACGCTCCAGTACCTTGCCAAACAATGGGAGCAATGACACCGACCCTTACCTATACCTAAATATACGATTTACAATGTTCTACAAGCTTTTAACGCTAATCTTACGGAAACAAAACAAAAGGTTACAGCCCATATTTCAACGGGTGTGGAAATAACATATAATAATTTGGTCCGCGTCCTCCTAACTTCCATTCTCCAGTCACATATTAATAATGAATACGGCACTTACCTTGGCATTTTGGCCTCAGAAATGCCCGCACCTGCTCTTCAGCAGCGGCCGTAAATCTCGGTATGGTGAAACCCCCTCCCCTTTTTAAACACCCTTTCTCAGGTTAATTAGCAAGATATATATTTGATTAATCTCAGTTACCCTACTCACATAGACTATACCTTTTGAGACAATTAGCTAATTTAATGCGAACGAGTTTTAGCAACACAGCAATATAGTGAATTTTGGGACCATACTTGGCTCTCTAATCACATACAATATAACCTTTTGACGATTTTATAATCAAGCGCAAACCAACTTTAGACAAAACCACAATGTAACGAATTTTTAGAAACCTACCCGGCAACTCTAATCACATATAAAATTCCTTTTTAGACATTTGGCTAACCCAGCGCGAACCAGTAACAAAACAGCAATCAAGTGATATTTAGAACCATACCTGGCTCTCTAATTACGTACAATATCCCTTTAGAAACAGTTTACCACTAATTTCCAACCAACTTCCAGCCGCCTGACCATATCCTGGCGAAAGAATTAATGAACAATCTCCGATTAATTAACTAAACCGTCAAGCCAGACCCTCATAATGAGTAGGTCCTATCTCTTAACTATACCTAAATAAGGTTTCCAGCCTGGACATAACATTATATGCTCAATTTGTGAAGGTTATTTCCTCCTGTAAACTCACTGATTCCGAAAGATCATATTAAATCAATTTGCACCCCCACCCCCTTTTAGAATGATGGGAACACTTACATGATGGAAGTAGGACGGGCGATGACACCCCCCGCCACCACAGACAGTCAGGGCAACCTCCCCGTTTGACTCCCGCCGCACGACTCCGCCCATCGCGGCGGGCGGCCGGCGTGCCCTGGGTTCTGTTTGACCCGATCAGCCCGTTCCGACCCGTGCTGCCCCCTCTCGAGCACTTCGTCTTTGCGGATTGGCTGCGGCCGGCCGCTCACTGGCGCCTCACACCGTCTTTCCGACAAGTGCTGCCCTCTGTCCATGGCGGCGGGCGTCGCCGTCCGGGGGGGATTGGAATGCAGGTTCGTGGGGTATGCTTCCAGCCGAACCGGGCCTCTCTCTGCGTCGTTGAACCGGCTGTGGATTCAGCGTTCCAGCCACCTCTCGAGGCGCAGCTAGACGCTGGTTCAGCGCCGGTTCAGCGTGATTCGAGCCGGCCCGCTCCTCTGCCCTGCGGACCCAGCACCGCGCTGGCGCCACCATGTCGCTGACTTGGCACGGGCCGCGGCAAGGGCTGGGGCCAGCCCGTCACCGGGAACGGTGACCGGTTGCAGACGCCCGATAGGGGAGGGAGAAACAAATTGGGAGGGGTTTAAATCCAAAATGTAAGAGGTAGCCTCGCTACATCTCATTACCTACTTGGGTCACCACTTGACCATGACCTGAGGTCACATTTTTAAGTTGACCTAGCCTGGTCAACACTAATATGAGTCGAAGCGCCTTGACGAGACAAACATGATGGCGTCAACATCATTGCCTTGTTATTAAGTAAAAAGGTATTCGTGAAAAAACTTTGTATATAAAAAACAAGTTCTTTTGACATTTGATAAGCTCTGGAGCCTAAAAGATTAATCTGAGATAAAATTTGAGGACATCTGGTCGATTGATTATGTAAGAGGTTTCCATTGTTTTTTTCTGTTTGTTTATAGCTATCATAGTTCCTGTGATATTCGTGGGTTTCCGGAGCGAAGTCCTAAAACTTGCAAATTTGACCTTTGATGACCTCTGGTGACCTCAATATTGACTTTAAGAAAACACAAATCTGTAGTTCTTTCGAATGTGCTTGTCGAGAGCTTTCGAGAAGAAAAAAATCACGTCTTTCTAGCCCTTTTAGTTTTCGAGTTAGAAGGTGGTGTCTACTGTCTAACCCCCTCCCCGGCACGGCGAAGGTGGCGCCGAGCACCGGCACGGTACGGGCAGTCCAGAACCTGAGTTGTTTTAAAGGGAAATAATGACATTTTGCCACAAAAATGGAGTTAGCACTTGAAATCGCCAGACGAGACCAAAATATATTGTAAATTCATCACATTTTGCATGAAAACTTTCCTACCGAAAGATATTTCAAGTCAAAGTTGATAAGCGTTCCACACTTTTAACGACCGGTACTTGCAAGTACTTTTGGTCCTCATCAAACTGCGGGCTTTTCCCGTATTGTTTTTTTACGCAATGGAGTGGAAAATATATTGTGCGTTCTGCTTGTTGTGATTATATGCCCGGCGATCTTCTCAAACTAACAGCGATTGGAAAAAGTGGCAATAAAATCGGAAGCTCATCGATGCACATCAACGGCGGCATAGTTAGTGGTTGCGAACCTCAATTTTTGCAAATCGATTCATTTGTTTTCAACATTAGGAGCATTGTATAATTTGTATGTGGCTGTTATAACACTATGCTTTATATTATCATGAAAAATAATATTTTTTACCAAAAAAACTAACAACCAATAACACAAAACTGGCAATTAAATCGGAAGCTCATCGATGCACATCGACGGCGACCTATTTAGCGTCGGCGATTTGTTTACAAAGTCATTGTCATGCTTCTCGGCGCACTTAACCATTGTGGCGAGTTGTTCCTTATTAGTATACCCAAGTCCCGTAGCAGGCTTTGTTAATGACGTCACTGGTGCCATTCTTATGTAGCATTGCAAAATATATCTGATTTTGAGTTAAAAGCTAATTAAAGACTTATTCAAATATTGTTAAGTTTTAATTTTCTTGTTAATCATTATTAAAGGTATTTTATCACTGTATTGCATAGTAGTTGACACTTCAGAAACTTGTGACGTAATAATATTGTATCCAATATGTATTTCCCTCATCTTTTGCATTGTGGCGCAGTGCCGAGTGCTTTGCGAATACTAGCTTGCCAGGGGTTCAATTCATTCCGCCCTTATTTTATTCGAGTTGGTATAGTTTGCATGTTGTTGTTATTCATGACTTATACTGATAGTCAGTCATGCATCACGGATGCTTCACGGATTGCTTCACGGATCAGAGCGCTGCTCGAACGCACGCTAGTAGCGCTTTCGTTCTCCATGGCAACCAGGCGTGAGCCAATGAAAAGCCAGAACGTATTCCCTTTCTGGCTTTTGATTGGCTGACGCCTGGTTGCCATGGAGAACGAAAGCGCTACTAGCGCTACGAGCGTGTGTCCGAGCAGCGCTCAGTTTGATCGGAAACGTCACAGAGCCTCCAAAAATGCCGCACTCGATGTAAACAATGGTAGGGAAGGACGAATTTGTCAATGACCTTCATGAAGTACACAAGATACTTGTTTTGTATTTTTTCCAAACTTACAACTTTGAATTTGGGAATAATTGTATTTAATTTTTAAATTAAAAAAAAAATAAACCATAACGGTAGCCTAAGAAATTGTTGCTAACAAAATCGAAAGGTCATTATTTCCCTTTAAGAAGTAACAGCGGGAGCGTGCAGCGCAGTTGCAAAAACAAATCAACTCCAATGGCAGTCGCGACTCGTCTGTATTCGGAAATACACGTGTCGGTCGAGAGCCTCGGCCGACAACAACGCGCGACTGGTGTGACGGCCTCCGGACTCCGGCACGACAGCGGACTACCGGCGGTGACGATGTCACGCTCACCGACTCGTACCCGTTCTCGGAGCTCGACGCTGGACGTGGAAGCCGTGGTAGAGGCCGTCATCACCCGACTCACCAGTGCCGGACTGATCGGAGCGGCACCAGCGGCAGCGACGACTGAGCCTGTGCCGGAGCCGGGGGAGAGGAAGCCGGTGTTCGGGGTCGAGGTGACGGCGACGGGGCCCAGCTTAGCTCAGCGGCGCCTCTGGCTGGAGGAGCTGCGGATGCAGAACGGGTCATCTGTGCGGTTCGGCACCCGCGAGAAGGAAGAGGTGAGAGCGCTGCTGATCATCGGTGACAGCGGCGGACCGCCCGGTGACCACCACGCCTGGTACTGGTCCCGCGTCCGCCTGATGTTAATCGTCGCGCATCACGGGTGGGCGGCGGCCATCGACGACTCACGCACCAGCGACATGGACCGACTGGGAATTTTTCTCACCCCGGCCGCCGCCGGCCCAGCGGTGCCGCCCGCCCAGCACGTGCCGGTGGCTGACTTCGGCCACCGCGCCCGACCCTCGCGGCCGTCTGGGCTGCGGCCGCCGCGGCGCGCGGCGCCGTCGGCCCAGACGAGACGTCAGGATTAGAGCGGCACTTCGGTCGGCGGGAAGGGCTACGGTCTCGGCGCCCCGCTCCGGCCCCTCGCCGACCGTTTCTCCCGCGGCGCTCTCCTCTGCCGGGGGAGGCGACCCGGCTCCAGTGCCGGGCCGTGACGGCGCGCCCTGCCCGCCCCGGGCGGTGCTGCTGTCTGCCGCCCCGGCTCTGCTCGGCGCCACACCCCTGGTGTGCGGCGCGGGCGGAGTCGCATCGTTTGGGCGCTGCCGTGATGGGGACTCGGCGGCAGGCGCTGGCGCGTTTCGGCCGCCGCCCTATCTCTCGGGAGACGTCGATGGTGGTGCCATCTCGGAGGAGCTGGCGCAACTTCTGGTGGACTCGGTCGGCGGTGGGGTTCGGTCGCCGTCGTCATCTCCATCCGTGGCGGCGGCCTGTTGGCTGCTGAGTCTCATCGGAGATAATCGTCAGTGTGTAGGGGCAGCTGCGCGAGTTCGGCCACCGGTGGCGGTCCGGGTGAACCCGGACTACTACGCGGCGCATCATCGGGTGCGCAGTGTGCTGGCGCGCGGACTGAAGGTGCGGGTGCCGGTGATGGTGCCGCCTGTGTGGCGCGTCACGCCACGTTCGAGACTGATGAGTGCCGCTGTCGAGGACTGTGTGGCGGCGGGTGTCTTGCGGCTCGGCAGGCCGACGGCGTGCTACAGACTGTTTCCGGTGGCAAAGTCTGAGACGGTGGCTCGGCTGGTATACGACATGTCAGAACTGACGCCCTTTTTGCCTGACCGTCCGTGTGTGTTGCCGTCAGCTGAGCGTGCGTTAGAATTAGGATTTAAAGGCTTTAAATATGCTGTTAAAATAGACCTTCGTGACGGATTTTTTCACATACCGTTAGCGCCTTCAACGCAGAAACATTTTGGGGTTAGTTATGAGGGGAAAACTTATGTATTTACTAGGCTGCCCATGGGGCTTAAGGTGGCGCCAGCAGAGATGCAACTGTTTTCGTATGTTACTGTGAAGCTGGTGGAGGAGCGATTTCCTGGGGTGATAGGTATTGCGTATATAGACGATTTTCTGTTTCTCGCGCGTGATCCTACATCGTTGGACGGTGTGTGCAAATTTTTAACAGAAGTTGGTCTGTGTATTAATTTGGAAAAATCTGATCTTATTCCCGCAAGCGCTGTTACATTTTTGGGCGTATGTATTGATTTGATTAAGTGTTCGGCACGTGTTAAATCTGACGTAATTGTGCCTCTGCGGAGTGCTTTGTCGCGGTGTTCGCCTGCCTGGCCGCTGGCGTGGCGGCAGCGGCTTGCCGGTTTTGTTAATTTTGTCCGTCCATTTATGAAACTACCACTGGAAGTTGTGACGGCGGTTCGGGATGGCGATCGATGCGCGTGCGAGGCTGCAATGCCGTATGTGTCTGGAGCAACGGAGTGGCGATATGCTGACAGGATCGCCTGGTCGGATTTGCATGAGCGTAATATTTTTGTAGACGCTACACCGACATGCATTGGCATTGTGCGGCCGGGCTGTGTCCCATTATCTATTAATTTGCCAAGTGTTGTGCCTATTTATGTAGCTGAGTACGCCGCTGCTCTGGTGGCAGTAGCGCTTATGTCTGACGGCGAACCGTTTACTATTTTTTCGGATAATATGGGTGTATGTTATAATTTAGATAAGGGTAAATGTCCGAGATCATGGCTGCCCAGGGGCCCGGGAACAGGGGGGGCAGTGGGGGCGCTTGCCCCCCCCCCCCCCCAACATCTGGACCGGGGGGGGGGGCGGCGCCCCCCCCCCAACTTTGGCGAGCAGAATTTTCCCTAAAAATGAGCTCTTTCAATTTTCTTCACAAAAAGTTCTATAAAATATGAAAGGCTCCTTATGTCACTTTCATTTTTTTTTTGTATAGCATGTCATAAGTATTATTATTATATGGCTTTGCCTTTATTGCAGCATCGTATACCTTTCTTTTAATTCCTTTTCCTTTTTCCATTAAATGTTCTATGAGATATAATGGAAAACTTTGGTAGCAGTACATTTGGGGGCAGTTGTCTGCTTGGCGCGTCGTCGTTAAAATGACGCACTGATGCAGTGGCGGATCTACGGTTGAGAAAAATGGTCAATTGCCCCCCCCCCCCCAACCGCCTAAAATCGGCGCAAAATTCACACATTTCCTGCTATAGAAGGAAATCTAAGCAACTTTTACCATGGAAGGTTTGCTTTAACCCTCGCCCTACGGGGGTCCTAAAACGACCCCCCTGATGTTTTTCTTTCATAATTGTTTAGACATACGGTGCATCTTACTGAAATTTGCAGTAGCTAAGTATACAACAATTATACGTATGATGTAAAAATTTCATTAAAATTGATTGAGAATTTGGGAAATACTGATGTTTTGAAGACGTCTGCATGTTGGTGGAAAAACGATAAATGTTTGAACAATCGTAGAAAACAGAGTTTTAAAGCAAATTGCAAACTCAGTTAAGCAAAGATATACAATTTTATTTTATTTCAAATGCCAATCTCGAATTTTCGAAGTTTTGGGTTTTTGTTCCCCAAAATGAACAAAAACTGTTTTTTTTTAAATTACCACAAAATACAAATTTCAAAAATGTTAAAAAACGGAATATATGTGAGAGAATTGAATATCGAAAATACTAAAACCAAATTTCAAAGAAATATCTATTGTTGACTGAGTGATGGCTCCCTAAGTGTAAGAAATTCATGACGTCATTTTTTAATAACTTTTTTTTGACTTTTTTGACCAGATACGAATACATAATTACCTTTTCTGTATTTCTGAAACAAACCTGGTCTATGAATATGCCTTTTTATTTACGTTTATCAATTTCTCATTTTGAGGTTTTCTGACAGAGCAAAATCGCTGTTCTGGACGTGGCCGATCGAGGTCATTCACTGGACCTGGAAGGTCACTCGTTGACCTGAAACCTAACAATTTCATACAGTTAGATTCCAAACATGACAGGCAACATGTTGGCTCTTACTGCGTTGCTCTATCTTGCTTGGTTTGGAAGTTAGAAGGGGGTCTTTTAGGACCCCGTAGGGCGAAGGTGAAAAAGTTCCCGTAGGGCGAGGGTTAAATCAGCTATCAATGCAAGCTAAATCTGATGAGTTTTCAGAATTATGTGGGATTTTTTTGAATTTTTCCCCCGCCCCCCACACTCCCGTCCTGGATCCGCTGCTGCACTGACGGCGATAAACATCTGCTGCATTTTGTTTATAAGTTTATCCCACGTCAACGTTACGGATGTGGTCAAACTGGCGAGCGGCCCTCTAGCTGTCCTCGCTGTCTATGCCGACGGGGCAGCAATTGCAAGCAAGAGTTACGTATAAGTCGTAGGTTACCGTGATACGGTGATGAAGAGGTCAGTGCAGCCCACACTGGTGGACTTCTTCAAGAGAAAAAAGTCAGGCGTCAGGTACGAGTATTTTATCAGACGACAGGCGGGTTTACAAAGGAAACGGGGGTGGCATGACCACCACTTTTCATATTTTATTAATTTGTATGTTAACCTGCGTCGTGCCGGGGGCGGAGCATTTAGACGCCCCCCCCCCCCCCTAAGGGCGTCTACCCCCCCCCCCCCCAAGGTTTTTCGAGGATAGCGAAAAAAACGGCGCCGCGCCGTTTTTGCCGTTTCAAAAACGGCGCACGGCGCACAGCGCCACCGTTTCAAAAACGGCACACGGCGCACAGCCCCCCCGTTTGAGCCGCTGTTTTTGGCACACCTGTTCGGGCATCAATTATCCACATTGTGTGCAATTCTTGACCACGGGTCATCTCAGGTCAGGTCACGTGACCACACCTCCAAATAAGTTTGCGGTCGTACCACAGCCACAGTTTTTGACCGATCGGTTTCAAACTTACGGGGACCCCTACAGGGTCAACCGAGGTCATCTGAGGTCACCAACACTTTTTGTGTCAATAACTCTCGATAGAATGAATATAATGAAGTGAAATCGGCATAAATATGTTTGTCTTGTCAAGACACGTCTCCCAATATGCAACATGACCTACTTGGTCGCCACTTGGCCTTGACCTGAGGTCAAAGTTCTAAGTTGATCTAAACTGGTCCAAATGAATGTGATTCGAAGCGCTTTGACGAGACGAACATGATGTCATCAAAATCATTGCCCGTATCTTTATTAGGTAAACAGTTATTTTCTGAACGTTTTGCCAAAAAATAGCCCCTTTGACATTTAATGACCTCTGGAGCTCAAACTATTAACCTGAGATAAAATTGGATGACACGTTATGATTGAATATTTCAAGAGCTTTCGATTGTTTATTTTCGTTTGTTCCTACCTATCATAGTTTCCGATATATTTGGGGGTCCCTGGAGCGATGTCCTAAAACTGGAAAATCTGACCTTTGATGACCTCTGGTGACCTCAATATTGACCTGAACCAAAAAATGAAGAAATAGTTTCAAAGTTATTTTTGATGAGATTTCGAACCGTATTTTCGGTTTTCCAATGAGGAAAATTTGACAACGAAAAGGTGCACCAAGATTAGAAGTGAGAAGATGCCAAAACAAAATATTTTGTTTCGCCCCCCCAACTTTAAAATCGTTCCCGGGCCCCTGTGGCTGCCTGTCATGTTTGGAATTTTCCAGAAGAGAATTTTTTCAAATCGGTATATACCGACGCAATGTAACCCGGCTGATGCCCCGTCTCGCGCCATCTGTCGGTGACCTGTCCTGGGGTCAGTAGGTGGCGTGATGGTCAGCTGACCAATCGGTAGCGGCTGGTGGGCTGGCGACAGCCAATGGAGAGCCGGCTTTGTTGGCGACGGTACGAAGCCGGTCCCCGCAGTTTTGTGTGGAGTCAGTCGCGACTCGTCTGTATTAGGAAATACACGTGTCGGTCGAGAGCCTCGGCCGACAACAACCCGATCAGAGCGCCACGAAGTGATTTGGTTCGAAGTGTGTGTATTCAATCAATATTTGATGGTTAGTGAGTTGGAATTTGATACTTCAAAGGTCTAATGATGTCAAAGGTTCCGATACGCAACAGTTTAGAACCTGAGTTTGGAAAGGCAACCTCCCAGAACCTACCCAGGCTTGGAGCGTCGGCTGTTGCACACTTCTTGCAAACTTCTGATGAATTTGTGTCTGCAGAGTTCAGGTGCAATAAAATGGAGAGGTGAGTACTTTACATTTGCCTTGCTAACATTTTTGACATGTTCGAAATATAACATATGCGTCATATATCGCATATGCGTCAAAAGCGCCGTCACAAATCACTAGTGTCGTGACGTCACAAACACAATCAATATATTTTTCATATGGAAGTTAAGAGGAAGTTTTAGGGCAGAAGGCGGTCTAAGATGTGTGTGAGAAGTATATCAAAAATCGAGAGAAAAAATACGCTGAATTTGTTATGCGTATAAACCCACTATCTGTCCCAACCCCATTCTATCGCCATGCGGTGTCTCCGGCGCGGAGGCGCCCCTCACACCATAGCGCAATCGGTAAGGTGCACTGCAATTCAAAGCTGAAGATCCTAGTTCGAATCTCTCGGAAAATATTTTGTTCGGCAGCTATGCCTATGTATAAACTAACACATTATTTTCCTAACAACCTCGGCAAAGTAACAACCTCACCAAGAAAATAACCTCAACAGCAAAACAACGTCAACTATCAATGCAATCTCTCACATTCAAAACCTGACCCACTGGAATTGCGAGTTTGTAATAACGCACTTTTTGCATTTCCTTCATCCTTTGATAAATATAACATGTGCAATCGCAAACATGTATACAAACAATATCTTCGTAAATTAGTTTGTAAATAGTAAATTGTGATTTACTGCCCTCAAGTTTTGTGAAATCCAAATTACAAACATATGTAAAAAATTATTTGTAATTGCGCAAAGAAATTCTTTGCAATTACAAACTTTTCGATTTGCGAAATTGGCCCTAGATAGAGTAAATGTCGCTTGGTGAATTATACATTCAGAATTGTTGAAGATTTGTCACTCCAGATGGCGGGATAATTGACTTGTTTTCTGTATCAATGAAAGTTAATTATTAATACAAACTTCCGTTAGCTACTCTACACTCCAGCTACAACTCAATACCGGAGTTGGAAGCTTGCAGGAATGTGAAATCTCGCGTTTATTTTGTCATACTTAACCCTATTAGTGGCAGGGGGGGGGGGGGCAGATTCTGCCCACCCCTCAGGTTTTTTCGCAGATATCTCCCGAACGGCTAAGAGCAGACCCATGAAATTTAAAGACTTTTCCTAGAATTTAATTCCCCATATGGAGTCAAAATTTGGAGTTCCTAACCTGAACAGAACGGTTCCAGGGCCCAGTTTTGGGATAATTTTGTATGTGGCATTTGTGCGATAATACGGAGATGCGATATTCACGGCTTCTTCCTAACTGCTTGAAGTATAAAGGAGTTACATAGGTTTACAGTGATTGAAACAAGTGCAAATTAGTTGATTTTAGTGAACTATAATACATATTGCACGGCAGAGGTGGTTTCAGGGACATGAAAAGGGGAGGTTTACAGGAAGTTATTTTGTATATATTTTGCCTCCTTTTTTCGCTAACCTGGCACTGCCTATGGATGTAAATATGATTTATAACTGTTGTCTCCGATGTCAAAATAGCGCATCATTTCATGTATCGAAAAAGAAGAAGAAAAAAGACGGTTTTATAAGGCATTTATTTTACCCAAAAATCTAGTGACCTTAAAATGCCTATGATTTTAAATTTGCAAAAATCACCATCATATATCAAGTCCCAATTCAATATTTATTGATCTCCATTAGTTGCGTTGAAATCGGTGTATAAACAAGACAGCTGTGTTGGATCACAAATACCTCTAATATTTGCCGTTTTTGCCCCCCTGTTGCCCCCCTATAAAGCAAATCCGATTTTTTTAAAAGAAATGTAGATCGTGGTGAGGGGAATCAAAAACCGTTTTATTTGTGAAAATCAGACGGGTAGATCTCGAGATCTCCGGGGGGGCGGACCCCCCCCCCCCCCCCCCCCCCTCCCGCCCTGCCACTAATAGAGGTAGCCAGGAGCCTGCCACTAATAGGGTTAAAGGGAATGTTTCACCTTTGTATTGGTTTTGAACTGAGATAGCCATTATCTTTGGCCGTTATTGAAATGTCGAAAATACTAGGGTCATTTCCCAAAAACTTAGCCATTTTTAAGCAATTTAATTTCTCATTTGCAAAATGGGGTCTAGTCTAGTGCCGCCGCTGATTGGCTGACAGCCACTTTGTCAGCCAATCTCACTTTGTCAGCCAATCAGCGGCGGTCTAAAGTCCGCGCCGTGCCGGTGGAGGGGGGCGTTTAGACGCCCCCTAAGGTTTTTCAAGAATAGCGAAACAACGGCGACGCGCAGCGCCGCCGTTTTTGGCACAGCTGTTCGGGCGTCAATTTCACACATTATATAAAACAAAATACATCTGGTCATCTCAGGTCAGGTCACCAGACCAGGTCACGTGACCCCACATTCAAAAATGTTTCCGGTCGCACCACAGCCAAAGTTTTTGGGCGATTGATTTCGTACTTACAGGATTTCATAAAACAATACTAGCTACAATACTTTCATCTCGGATTTTATATCGGTGACCTAAGGTCGGGTCGATTTCGTGACCTTGCCATTATAAGTAAATGGGGAAATAATCAAATGCTTCCTATTCTGAGGATACGAATTATATCAGCCAAATTCCTTCTGGATCATGTTATCATAGGCCATTCTTGAAGTTCCAGGTTCAATTTTTGTTCAGTGACTCCCACAGGGTCAGATGAGGTAACCCGAGTTCACCAACACTTTTTTGCCAATAACTCTCGACAAAATCAAAATAGAGAAGTGAAACTGGCAGAAATGTGTTTGTCTCGTCGAGGCACGTCTCCCAATGTGCAACATGACCTAATTGGGTCACCACTTGACCTTGACCTGAGGTCAAATTTTTAAGTTGACTTAACTTAGTCATCATGCATATGGCACAAAGCGCCTTGACGAGACAAACATGATGGCGTCAAAATTATGGCCATATATTGATTAGGTAAAAATATATTTGTAAAACTGTTTTGCTAAAAAATAGCCTTTTTGACATTTGATGAGCTCGGGCGCCTAAACTATTCAACTGACCTCAAATCTGACGACACTGTGCACAATTAATTTGTCAAGTGCTTTCCATTGCTTTTCCATTTGTTCTTAGCTATCACAGTTCCTGTGCTATCTGGGAATGTCTGGAGCGAAGTCCTAAAACTTGAAAATCTGACCCTTGATGAACTCTGGTTACCTCAAAAAAAAATTGTCTGAATTTTTTTTCCCAAATGCATTCTGACGTACTTTCGAACACTATTTTTGGTTTTTGTCTACGTCTCAAAGGAGCCGAGTTAGGGGGGGGGGGGGCGTCGAAACGCCTCCCCGGCACGGCGAAGGTGGCGCCGAGCACCGGCACGGCGCGGGATAGCTCAATAATGACGTCATCATCCCAAATTTAAAACCATGATTTGTATAAAATTAAGTGACTTTTCGAGATAAAAAATATCACCATCGTTTCCAGCAGCACTTACTTCAGATTCTCGACTACAACCAGCGTATATTTGACAATTTCAGAAAGGTGAAACATTCCCTTTAAGATACTTCGCACGGCACGAATTCGGCTCGTCTCAATTAATTCCAGTTGCACAGACTGAAGTGTCTGAGAAAAAGACGCTCAGAGTTCTAACTTCGGAGGCGCGTGCGTGTCTGGTCACAGAGTGCTCACTCCGTGACGTCACGTTCCCACAAATCAGAGAAATCACCGACCGGCGGGGAACTTTGACAGCGACCGTCCAACAATCAGCGTCCAACGTCCAACTTTGACAGCAACTGTCCAACAATCAGTGTCCAACGTCCAACTTTGACAGCCACAATCGCGAAGACAATGGAAAGTCGTCCGGGGCCTGAGATACAGTTCTCAGGAACAATCATGGCTGTCTGGGAACAGGCTGATTTTCTTTACTTTGTCTTTTGCCTGTCCACTTCTTCTCGTTCTAGCCTAGTTGTATCATGTGTGGTGTTCATGTTCATGTTCATGTATTATTTCGGGAAACATCCACAGTACTATGGCTATTCTGAGCCCACGTCACTTAGATACAAAAGATGGCTTAAAAAAGAGGCTTAAAAGCAACCACACCACAGGCACACTCCACACTATTCACTGCGTCACATCGTCAGTTGTCTCTTGGAGAAGCAACTGCTTGAGCTTCTGTTTAAAAGCATGACGGGTCAAGCCCTTTATCTCAGATGGCAACCGATTGTACAATGGGCTACAGTGAGCCAGTCGCCTTTTGCCAGAGCAAGTCTTCGCCCGTGGGTGACACAACAGGCCCGTTTGTCGGGTATGATACGGCGTCACGACATAGGTAAACATAGCAGCGATATCTGGTGGAAGACCGGTGTCCAGAGCAGTTTTAGCTAGGCACAGTTGGTGGTAGCTAACCAGCTGTTCCGCTCGCAGCCACTTCAGTTGTCTGAGCACATCGCTGATATGATCGTACTTACGCCTACCACTAATCACGCGCGCACAGCAATTTAGCAACTTTTGAATACGGTGGAGCTGGGTATTACCACAGGTACCATATATAGCAATACAGTAGCGAATCGAACTAATAACAAGCGCATTCACAACATGAGCTACTGTAAAGGAAGGCAGGACATGTTTGGAGTGTAATAGCGAAACGAGAACTCCAGTGCATTTGGCGACCAACTGATTGATATGCTGTTCAAAAGATAGGAATCGATCCATGGTAAGCCCAATATTTTTAAAAGTAGGACTTTCGGAGATGATGGAGTTCCTGAACCTGATCTGAACCGGCAGGAAGTCACGCAATTTTTTGTGTGCCATGTACCATCAGTTGGGTTTTCGTGGGGTTGACTTTCATTCCGTAGGTACAAAACCAATCAGCGAGCACGGAGAGGATTCTCTCCATGGACGAAATGAGCTCAGCGATCTGTTGTTTTCTGCCATTGACTACAACTTGGACATCGTCTGCATATTGCACAACCGTAGCATCGGGGATGTGCAATGCGAGATCATTGCAGAAGATCGAGAACATGATTGGCCCCAGCGCAGTGCCCTGATACACGCCAGTGGTGATGGGCAGCGACACAGAGCGGACAGGCTGACCGTCAGCTCCGCGGACCTGCACCTGCTGGGAGTGCTCGGCCAGATACGCCTCGAACCACTGTGTGTCTATGTTGTAAAGTTGAAGCTTGGATAATAGCATCTGGTGATTTACAACGTCAAACCCTTTGGACAGATCACATAGCACAACTACCGAAATTTGAGATGCATCCATGGCTGACAGGATGTTGTCCGTAATAACTGACAAAGCAGTTTCTGTAGAATGGAAACTTCCGTATCCGTGCTGGGTGTTAGAGAAGAGTTGATGCTCATTAAAGTAGGCACTAAGTTGCTGATGAACAATTAGTTCAACGATTTTTGCGATGCCGGGGACAACCGAGATGGGTCTGAATTTCGAAGGATCAGATAGATCATCCGTCTTTGGTAAAGGCGTAATCAAAGCGTGCTTCCCAGCCAGGGGAACTGAACCAGTAGTGAGACTGGAATTGACCAGGTCAAGTATAATATGGCCCATGCCATGAAAACACTTCTGGTACATATACACGCTGATGCCATCAATTCCGCGAGACTTGGAGGGTTTCATGCCTGCAACAGTGTACATGAGTGACTCGAGAGTGACTGAGTTGACTCGGAAGGAGCACGTCAGAACACGAGGCAACAACGCAGGTACAGTGCGAGTGGGTGAGGGCACGGTAGAGGCAGTGGCAGGACCGACGCCTACAAAATGGTGATTGAGAACATCGGAGTGAACAAGAGGAACAGGAACTGAACTCAATCGGCTGCCGCCCACTATCGACTTCAGACAACGCCACATATTCGATCGGTTCGACTCTACAATACGTCGATGTATATCATCGCGGCAATCACTCCGAAGAGCAGAAGTCGTCAGTCTGTTAAGCGCTTTATTGCGATCCCTGTCCCAGGCGGTGTGATGGTATGCTTCCTTAGAACAGACAGCTGTTCAACCAAAATTAGCCCAAAGTTTAAAACAAATTCCAACTTCATCGGTTGAGAACTTTGTAGCCTTTTTTGTTAGCAAAACACACCCTCAGCACGTCTGACCACACATCGGCCATTGATAATATCAACGGCGGCGCTGTACTCGCCTGGTTCAGCTTCCGGTCGCGCCTGCGCAGTTTGACCACCATGCCGCCGCCATGTTTACTGACGGCGCGCGTGCTTCTCGCTGAAACTCGGACGATCTTGCAGTAGAAGATCAACATGCCGAGCAGCGGCAGCACCAGAATGAAGAACACGGCCGAGAATAGGTATGCCTGGTCACCTGCCGTTGTAAAAATAGCGACGAGTTAGCTACGGCTGTGGGGAGATACCAGTCCGCCATTTTGACAAATGTGTTATGTCGAAGCTATTTCTGATGAGTTTTCGATAGCCCATAATCGGAATGTTCGCTATTTTTAGATTTGGCAAGACTAAATGTTCGATGTACTTCAACCTTTAATGCGAATCGATTTTCTGGGAATGAAAACATCTCACTAAGCGACGTTAATGACCAATTGCCGGAGGCGAAACACCGAACTTTGATCCGGATCGAAGGTCACATATGGTCCATCAAATGCTTGGTCGCTGTCTTCATGGCTTTGAGAGAGTGATAAGCTCATATATATCGCGCTTGTGTGTAGTTATCGAACTGTTGCTTCAGCTAAATGCCAACAACGGTTGGGATATCCACATAGGTAGGCGTAGGAAGGGGGAGGGCAGCACACGATGATGGTGCCACTTTTTTGTAAATTATTTGACTGAAATATTTAATTTTTCTTAACCCGCGCCGTGCCGGTGCTGGGCGCCACCTTCGCCGCGCCGGGGGAGGAGGGGGGGGGGGGGCATTCGACGCCCACCCCCTCTAACTCGGCTCTTATATAACGTAGGCAAAAACCGAAAGCACTGTTCCAAAGCTCGTCAAAATGCATTTTGAAACTATTTCTGGCATTGTTTTTATCAGGTCAATATTGAGGTCGCCAGAGGTCATCAAGGGTTAAATTTTCCAATTTTAGGACTTCGTTCCAGAAAATCCCAGATATCATAGGAACTATGATAGATAAGAACAAACGGGACAAAGCAATGGAAAGCTATTGCAAAATGCAATCGGTAAGAATTCTTCATATTTTAGCTAAAGACAATAGTTTTTAGGATCCAGAGCTCATCAAATGTCAAAAGGCTATTTGTTTGGCAAAACAGTTGTCACAAATATTTTTTTACCTAATAAGGATGCGGCAACAATTGCGACGCCATCGTGTTTGTATTGTCAAGGCGCTTCGAATCATGGTCATGATGACCATGTTAGGTCAACGTACAAATTTGACCTCAGGTCAAGGTCAAGTGGTGACCCAATTAGGTCATGTTTCACATTGGGAGACGTGCCTCGACGAGATAAACAAATTGGTCCCAGTTTCAAGTCTCTATCTGATTTTGTCGACAGTTATTGACAACAAGTGTTGGTGATCTCGGATGACCTCAGCTGACCCTGTAGGGGTCACTGAACCAAAATTGCGTCTGGGTCTTCAAGAATGGCCTATGATAATATGGTCCAGAATTAATTAGGCTGATATCATGCGTTTCTTCAGAATAGGAAGCATTTGAATATTTCCCCATTGACTTATAATGAGGAGGTCACGAAATTGACCCGAACTTAGGTCACCGATATCGAAAATCCGAGATAAAAGAATTGTAGGTACTATTGTCCTGATGAAATACTGTAAGTACGAAATCGATCGGCCAAAAACTGTGGCTGTGAGACGACCGCACACTTTTTGGAGGTGGGGTCACGTGGCCTGGTCTGGTGACCTGACCTGAGATGACCCGTAGTCAAAATTTGTACAATATGTGGGCAATTGATGCTTCAACTGCATTGCTAAAAACGGCAGTGCTGCGCGTCGCCGTTTTTTCGCTATCCTCGGAAAACTTTGGGGGCGTCTAAACGCCCCCCCCCCCCCCCGGATCCAAGACAAGAAAAACTTAAATATGCAAATAAATATTGTACGGGGGAGGGGTTAATTTTCGCCAGAGGAGATCAAGGTTTCACTGGCCCAACTTTTAATGACGTTTCTACATCCTTAACTGATGTAGTAATAAGTGCAGAACTTACTGAACCGCGCGCTAGTCCAGTCCACACTGGATGAGATCTTGTGCGGTTCGAGGCCGTATGATCCCCAGCCGAACAGCGGCGGCACGGACCAGAGCAGCGCGTACACGTGTACTCCCACCATGTTGATCCGGGCCGCGCGCAGTTCGTGTTGGTGACCTGGGAAAGGTCATAGAGGTCATTGATATCACTGTGCGTATGTGACAGCAGCAGAAGTCAAGCTTCAAAGGAGGACTGCTCAATGCTCATACACCCATTATAGATTGAATGCATCGCTGACCGCCCATTGGGACAGGTGTAACAGAACCGTGTCCGCTCGTTGCCGGGGCATAGACAGATGTAACAGAACCGTGTCCCCGCGTTGCCGGGGCATAGACAGATGTAACAGAACCGTGTCCCCGCGTTGCCGGGGCATAGACAGGTGTAACAGAACCGTGTCCGCGCGTTGCCGGGGCATAGACAGATGTAACAGAACTGTGTCCGCGCGTTGCCGGGCCATACGGTTGCAATAGTCCACTGCAGACAACTCATCTCACACTCCGTGAACCCGCAGTCAGCTGCAATACAGGGCTCTCGAAGTTTACAGCCCAAGTTTACAGCCCAAGTTTACAGCCCAAGTTTACAGCCCAAGTTTACAGCCCAAGTTTACAGCCCAAGTTTACAGCCAAGTTTACAGCCCATGTTTACAGCCCAAGTTTACAGCCCTAGTTTACAGCCCAAGTGTACAGCCCAAGTTTACAGCCCAAGTTTACAGCCCAAGTTTACAGCCCAAGTTTACAGCCCAAGTGCACAGCCAAAGTTTACAGCCCAAGTGCACAGCCAAAGTTTACATCCCAAGTTTACAGCCCAAGTTTACAGTCCAAGTTTACAGCCCAAGTTTACAGCCCAAGTTTACAGTCCAAGTTTACAGCCCAAGTGCACAGCCCAGTCGGTGCCGACAGTGTGCTGCTGCCACAGATCCAGATCACATATATTTACCAGAGAGATTGCACAACAAATTGAGTACACATGTTTTCAAGAGAACCCGTACATAGTACATACCCAAGTGCAGCCAGCAGGTATTCAAGTATCTGAAGAAGGCCACCATGAAGATTGAGAGAATGTTGAGGATACCGAAAGTATAGCAGAGGAACCCGTGGATGACAGCGCCTGGCAAAAGCAGAGCACAAGTTGTCAGGATCTGGCAAAACACAGCGAGTTGTCAGCATATTGCGACCAAATCACAGAAGTTGTGGACACCTGGCAAAAGCATTGCACGAGTCATCAGGATTCGGTGGAAATAAAGCTGATATATCGTCGTCAACCGTTCACCCAGGATAAATGGTAGAAAGCATCGATGGAGTACAGTCACACAGTAGTGTGGAGGCCGTGACCTATAATACTTTCTTGCAGCATGTATAACACCGCCTGATCGTGTATACCACCTACGTGTAACTACTAGCTATACCATGTGATCACTCCACATTTCCTATAAATAGTGACTACGTGATCGCCGGCTCACCTGTTGGTGAGTAGTCAATTAACCAAAGTTAGGTGGCTGCCCAAAGTCCAGGCCAGACGCACCAGCTGAGCTGTAAGACAGAGCTGATTGATTTACGGTCCGTTTTTCTGTTCATTTGATTGATTGATTTACGGTCTGTTTTTCTGCTCATTTGATTGATTGATTTACTGTTTCTGTTGCTGCGTCCGACATCTGGCTGCCTCTGAGAGCCAATAATCCAGTCTGCAGTCTGAACAGGGAGAGAGACTAAGAGGAAGAGCAGAGGCAGAAACAAACTTGACCAAAACGGAAACAAAGGAAACAGGGACATAAACAGACACAGGACAAACCTATGGTATAAGGGCAAGGATTACGCAGAAAGTTAAAAAAAATATAACGTTGCAGAGCGTAAAATGTTGTTGTTGTTGTTGTTGTTGTTGTTGTTGTTGTTGTTGTTGTTGTGGTGGTGGTGGTGGTGGTGGTGGTGGTGGTGGTGGTGGTGGTGGTGGTGGTGGTGGTGGTGGTGGTGGTGGTGGTGGTGGTGGTGGTGGTGTGTGTGTGTGTGTGTGTGTGTGTGTGTGTGTGTGTGTGTGTGTGTGTGTGT
This sequence comes from Chirona hameri, assembly GCA_036785665.1. NCBI lineage: Eukaryota > Metazoa > Arthropoda > Thecostraca > Balanomorpha > Balanidae > Chirona > Chirona hameri. Next base: position 10,952 of record JAXIVJ010009363.1, on the reverse strand, counting down.
GTGTGTGTGTGTGTGTGTGTGTGTGTGTGTGTGTGTGTGTGTGTGTGTGTGTGTGTGTGTGTGTGCGCGTGTATGGGTAGCTGTGTATGTGCGTGTGTGCGTGTGTGCGTGTCTGTGTGTCTGTGTGTCTGTGTGTCTGTGTGTCTGTGTGTCTGTGTGTCTGTATGTCTGTGTGTCTGTGTGTCTGTGTGTCTGTGTGTCTGTGTGTCTGTGTGTCTGTGTGTCTGTGTGTCTGTGTGTCTGTGTGTCTGTGTGTCTGTGTGTCTGTGTGTCTGTGTGTCTGTGTGTATGAGCGCGCGTGCTGCGCGTGCTGCGCGTGCTGCGCGTGCTGCGCGTGCTGCGCGTGCTGCGCGTGCTGCGCGTGCTGCGCGTGCTGCGCGTGCTGCGCGTGCTGCGCGTGCTGCGCAGCACGCGCATGTTGGCACGTAATGTGACATATTTTGTGCTCTGAAAGTGAGTTGGTGACAGCCTAGACAGTTTTTGCACCTCTGAATACAACCTTCAGTTTTTAACGCTGAGGGTGGTAGGCCACTAAGAACATGTAGGCTGGAGCTTAAAGTCAGCCAAGGACTTAAACTTCTGTGCATAACTTAGCCCAGGGAAGTAAAAAAGTACACCCCCCTTGACCTTCCAATAACCTGCTACCTCCTTTGATGACTTGATGTATACTTCTAAGGCCATCCACTTAGGAGCCACCGCAACCAAAGTATTCCGACCAGACGTCCCAGGTGTAAGCAATCCACCGAACAGCAGCTTGGCTGCGTCTTTCACCGCAGCGTTACCAGGAAACGGTGTGGTGAGGGACGCTGCTAGAGATTCACTTAGCCTCGTTTGGCATCTCTTGACCTTTATCCGAACAGATCACGTTAGCTCCAGACACCGGACGAAAGCAGATACGAGCGATGAGATAATCATTCCATCTGGATACCGCGCTGGTCTCTCGGGCTCGTGTTTAATGTTGATGGGGCAAACACGATATTCCATAAACATTCAACACACATACACACCTACATTTGGACTATTTTCGTTAATAGTTAATGCATTTTAACTTATAACCCAAGGCTACTGAAGACTTCAACCTGGGTGACTGCTTGCTTATGCACGCATTCACGTATCAACAATCAGAGGTCTATTGTTCGGTAACTTGGTAGCGAGCGTTGGCGACGGATTTATGTAAGTGAAGCGACACAAATTGGGCTTTGGGGAAGTTTATGCCGTTGTCGGAGGATCAGAACCCGGCTGAATCGAGCAAGATTATGGACCTTCTTCGTTACACTTGGTTGTGTGTCCCATTCTTTATGAGCAAAAAAGAACTGGAAAGTTTTCAGAATACAGAAATGATGACTGGGCGAAATTGTACATTTTCGTTTACATTTTTTACATTTTACACGTGAGGAAAATGGTCCCAAGCACAAGAAATTAAATGATTACGCAGCACAAAATATGCTTCATGGATTTCACCCACAATACATCACATTAGGTTTGCTTGCAAGCAACAATATCAACGAGTGGTTTTCTGGATCGTACAGACTTAAACCGGCATTGACTGGGGTCTCAGCCGAACGCCATTGACTGGGGGGGGGGGGGGGGGCGTTAAACTCCCCATGGTTATCTCCCGAACCAATGATCGCAGCGAGACGAGCAAGGCGGAATTCGAAAGCTCTCAATGAGATGAATCTAAAACATGCTCAAAAATTTCAAAGTGAGGTCAAATGTCAGGTCACGGTCAGGTCAAAGGTCAAAATCGACGTATTTTAGTTTATGGGCCATACTTTCCAGAAAAGCCATCGATTCCGACCATGATCACCCAGAATGCTGCCAAAGGTATCATACACATCCCGCATGGGCTAAAGTGAGATTGTTGGCAAAAATTAAGGTCATGGTCAGGTCACAAACAAATCACTATGCGCAAAATATCTACGAAAGTCATGCAACACATGTTTCATGGGTTATTTATTTACCACGTATAATTCGATAGTGATAATCATTTTACCAACTGAATTCATGTACGTGAAGTTATTGTCAAGTTCAGGTCAAGTTCAGGTCACTGAAGGTCAAAATTTGAAATTGATCAATATAAAAACGAAGGCATGTTTATGGACCAGTTTGTTCTCAGGAATACATTGCTGGCATATATTTGTCTGTATCTGGTCAATAAAGCCAAAAAACGCAATTTCAAAATATGACAGCAGAGTTATCCATACTTTAGATGTCATAAGTCAGTCAAAAATGGAGATATCAGTTTGAAATGTGGTATGGCAGTTGCTTAGATATGGTTCACTGACATATCTTCCGTTTTTTTTAAATAAATAATTTATACAATTTTGATTTTGTGATGATTCCCCCCCCCCAAAAAAAAAACGTATTTTGAGTTTTCGGGGGCCAAAAACTTAAAAAAAATCAGAGATAGCCAGTTTGTAGCCCTTGCAATCTGCTATCTTGTGGCGTTTTTCTATTGATTTTTTTTCTTCAAATGTGGCATTTGTACGACCTGTCAAAATTTAGCTGATTTTGGTGTAAAACTCGTGTGTAGTGACGTCACTAAATTCGCTATAACTCGGTAGAAAAAAAAATCGACGGCATCTCTTCATTTTTGCACACAAGGTGTAGCAATGATTTATAAGAAGGTACTTGCAGTTTCACGTTGATAACGCTATTAGTTTTTCAGCTATTGCGAAAATTAATTAGGGTATGTATGTATGTATGTATGTATGTATATTCTCAGTGATCCACATGCACATCGTGGTTTTTCATGCACCGCGTCAATATAAAAACACATAGTGAGATGAAGCACATGGCACAGGGTAAAAATGCACTACGAAGCATGAAAACAAGTTTCTAAAAATCGCATACATGCATACATGGCATACGATCGCGGCAGACGTCACTCACAATCGAACATATGCTCCTTCAAGGCGCGTTTAAAACCCGCTCCGCCCTTCTCTCTCACAGCCTCCGGCAGCGCGTTGTAAAGCGACGGGGCTGAGTAGGCAAACATCCGTTTACCCAGTTCGGTTCTCACCGGTACAGGTTTGAATTGGCCCGCTCGTCGCGTGTTGTGGCTGTGACTGCTTGTGCATATGTTTTTTGCTAACGAGAGTGGCTCACCGGATGAGATGACTGAACGAAATGCTGTAATTGTACTATATTGGTAAAGTGAGGTGGAGCGCAGCCAGTTCAATGAACGAATGACGTCACTAACGTGTTCGCGCCTGGAAAGTCCTGTGACAGTTCTAGCCGAAAAGTTAATGATTTTCTGGATGCGGTTACGAGTTTCCGATGAGCTGTTTCCGTACACCGCCAGACAATATCGCAGTCGAGACATGACCAACGAGTTCACCAACATGACCATGACCTCACGGGGCAGCCAATGACGGGCGGCCGTCAGTCCCAGTAGGATTCCCGTGCAACATCCGGTGACTTGGTCCAGATGGGGGCGGAATGACATGTGGCGGTCCATTGTCAGGCCGAGATTACGGACCTTCGAAGTCTCCGTAATTGTTTCGCCATCAAATTGAATTTGGATGGGCGGAACGCCTTTCAAAAGCTGCTGGGTTCCAAACGTTATCAGCTGCGTTTTTGCAGCATTTATCTTAATTTTGCGACTAGAAAACCACTCCTTGACGGTGGCCAAGGTGGCCTCGAGTCGGCTGATCAGCTGTGGCAGCTCCTCCTTCCTGCCAGACACAGCAAGCTGACTATCATCAGCATACTGAACTAGCATGACAGATGGGTCAATGTGCATGTACATGTCATTCGAAAAAATGCTGAAAAGCAATGGCCCCAGGGCTGTGCCTTGGTAAATTCCGATAGGATTGCTCGCGAGTTGAGATGTCACAGTTTTGCCTTCACTGTGTATCTGGACGCGTTGAAAATGACCCGAAAGATAATTGCTGAACCATGTTGTGTCCACACCATATAAAGATAGTACCGAAAGAAGCTTCCCGTGGTCTATAGTGTCAAAACACTTACTACAATCAAGCATTGCAATCAGCACTATCTCACGCCGGTTCATTGCGGACAATATGTAATCTGACACGGTAAGCAGCGCCGTTTGTGTCGAGTGATTTCTTCTGTACGCGTGCTGTGTCGGCGAAAATAAATCATGGTCGCTAAAATATTGGTACAATTGCTCTTGCACTATGCGCTCAGTTATTTTCGAAAGTAGCGGGACGACAGATATGGGCCGAAACTGCGCAGGGTCGTCCAGTGCACCACCCTTATGTATGGGGTAAACTAACGAAATTTTCCAGTTGTCAGGGACAGTGCCGTGTGTGAGGCTCGCATTGACTAGTTTCAAAATAATATGTCCTACTACTCTAAAAGTGTTCTTAACCATGCGAGACGATATGCCATCAACGCCACAGGTGTTGGTGTTACGTAGGCCCATTACAACACCGCGCAGACATTCATATGACACCGCAGACACAGTGAACGAACATGTCACTACTCTGGGCAACAGAATGGGAACTCGCCGCGTCGGCACAACCGACGATGAGGTTTTCACACCGATGTTCGCGAAGTATATGTTCAAGCTGTCGACTGACACAGACGGAATTGGGCGCGACGCGTTGCCGTTACCCGATAGCAATGACCGGGCAACGCTCCACGTCGCCGCCGGGCCCCGCTCGCGCAGCTTCCGAATGACATCGTCACGACAGTCCCTCCGCATGGCAGCCCTACAGCGCCGGTTGAGCAGACCGTACGTGAGCTGACAGCCGCTGCGCGCGGCTGCCCTGCGGCGGTCCAGCAGCTGGACAGTCTCAGCCGTGAGTGGTAGTGAGGTACCGCGCTTTAACGTTACCCTTCTCATCGGCGCGTGGTGATTCATCACAGTCATGAACAGATCGTTGAAAGCTTGCGACTGTTGCTGCAGTGTCTCTAGCCGGTCAATCAGGTCCCAGTCAGATAACATCAAATCAAGCCTAAGCGCCTCCCAATTGACTTTAGAAAATGACCGACATGTGATGGTAACAGGAGGCCTTTTAACCTTCTTTACACGCATTTGACATCGTACAAAGTTGTGCGGACTAAAGTGACATAATACTGTACCAGATCGTACGACTCGTTCACCGTAATTTGTGAAAATAACATCGAGCGCAGAAGACGACGGACGATACGTTACAGAGCCAGTTTTGCCACACAGCTGGAAACCATACCGCGAAATCACCTCTAATAGCTTGCTGCCTGGGTTGGGGGGGGGGGGCGTTAAACGCACCCCCAGTCAATGGCGGGTTAAAATGAGGGAAGCCGCGCGACAGGCCGGCCTGGTAGCGGCCTGGTATCGGGTCAATTGACTTACGATATTAGCGGTGGTATCAAGCTTGTAGCGTAGATGAGTGTCGCAGTGAGTGTCACACGAAAGTTTTTTTTCAAAAATAAATCGCGTTCCATTGCAATCCACTGATTGCAATGGAATTTCCAGTACCCTACTTAAGAACAATTTGACACATACTCTCAATTATTTTTAAAGTTCTATCTCCCATTACCCGTGACCTATGACCTGTTTCTCAAGGTCATGTCAGGCGCAACTGGCGTCCCTGGGTATTGGTGCTTGTAACTTGTGCAGTTTCCGAGTGTTAGCTGCTCAGGAGCATATACACAGGTGTCAACAGGTGACATTTATGGTTTCCACTGAGATTGTCACCGCAGTTGACCTTTTCAGAGGTCAACCGAGGTCATTGACCTCCGATGACCTGATATGACTTGCTTGCCCTATGGCAGTTTCTAGGACATTTTGTGACGCTGATTTCAAATTTCGCCCCCCCCCCCCTCCAGGGCGCGTGTTAACTTCATTTTTTTTTTTAGGATGATGACGTCATATTGAGCTATAGAGAGCATTAACCCGCGCGGCGCTGGGGGGGGGGGGGGGTAAATTTTACCCCTCTCCAGAAGTTTCTCAATAACTTGTAAAATATGATAAAATATGATATATTTTATCAAATCAATATCAAATCAATATAAAAAATATGAGTATGAACGATGCTCAAACCAAATTTCAAAGCAATATCTTTATTTTTGGCTGACTTATGGCTCTCTAAGTATAAGTAACTCATGCATTTTTTTTTTGTAATTGCTTTTTTTGGTTTTTACTGACCAGGTACAGACAAATGAATGTCACCACTGTATTTCTAAGACAAATCTAGTCTAGAAACATGCAATGTTTATTTGGATTAATAAGTTTCAAATTTTGTCCTTATTGTGACCTGACCTTGACCTTGACCTTTGAATACAATTTAACTTGTACTTATACGGGAGATGCATTATACATTTAGGAGCACTCTGTGAGATAATAGTTGCAATATAAGGCTTTGGATGGAAAGTATAGCCCAAAAACCCAAAGACTTACATTTTGACACTTGACTTGACCGTGACCTGACATTTTACCTTATTTTATAAATTTCGGGTATGCATTAGATTCTTTTCACTGAGAGCTTTCGATCGCGACCTTGCGCGTCTCGCTGCGATTATTGGTTTGGAAGATACGGGGGGTAAAATTTACCCCCAGCACTGGGCGTTCGGATGGAGACCCCAGCGCCGCGCGGGTTAAAGAAAACCATTAGGCTGACAATAATTGTCACAATATTTTAAGACAATTCTGGGACTTAGATGCAAAACAAACCAAACCATTGACATGCAGGCATCTTCGTATTTTTTTCTTCTTCAATGAGTTGAGCCTGAGTTGCCTGATGCCTGAGTTGAGCACAACGATTTTCAGGTAGTTATAAAGTATTTTCCTTAACCTATGTTCTTGCTGACTTGATAAATCATTGATCATGAAACTGATTTGTTTACACAGACCAGGTGTTTCATATATTTGTTCAATGAAAATGCTTGCTTGATTGGTTCTATATGAATATAATGGAAATAAGGAAAATATTTTACAAGAAAAACATTAGAAGTAAGAATCAGAGTTATTTATGTATTTTTTCCTCAAATTAATATATTTACCAGCCAGATACACACTGGACCATGATGGCCCTTTCCAATCAGTCTAGGTTGGTACTGAACTTTAGAGTAGAGTAGAGCTAACACGGTCGCCTTGTCAAGCCTTGTCGGCTTGTGAAGCCTTGTCAGCTTCTCAAGTGTTGTCGGCTTCTCGAGCCTTGTCGGCTTCTCAAGCCTTGTCGGCTTCTCGAGCCTCGTCGGCTTCTCCAGCCTTGTGGGCTTGTCAAGCCTTGTCGGCTTGTCAAGCCCTGCCGGCTTGTCAAGCCTTGTTGGCTTGTTAAGCCTTGTCGGCTTGGCAAGCCTTGTCGCCATGTCATCTTGTCGCCAACGTCCACCATCGCCAAACGAATCATTATTATACTTGATCATCAAGCCTCCATGCTTCTCTCCAATATGTCTCTAGAATGAACGTTTCTATCCATTATAACTGCACCCAGAATACCCGCAACTCATCTTTCGACGGGACGGAGGTACGCGAAAAGGTCCTGGCGATACCTGATCATCACGCTCAGATCTATCTGGCCCCATTTCCACCATCAACCGCCCCAACACGGCGCCTGTCACGCTCACAGTCTGTCACACCAACTCTCACCAACGCTTCCAACGAACTCAATCGCCCAATGGAAGATAATATAGGACTGACACACGAGTGGCACAAAGTTGGAAGGATTTTGCTACCTCCGAAAACAAAAATATTGCGGCGACTATAGCGCACATATTTGGCTGTGTCGAAATAATTGTGCTCAGAACATGCTTACAGCCTCCTGTGGACCAATCAGCGACTGCTTTTATGGCAGAATTTCACGCGTGTCAAATTGGACACGGAATCATCGAAGTATCTTGAATTGTGGAAATTGTTCTTTTTAGCCAGAATTTGTCACTTTTGTCAGATGATTCCACCCGGTTGTTGTCACAAACGCTCGTTGGTGAGTTGGAAGGTTTTTTACCTCTGTCCCCCTCCCTATCCCGTCATACTGCAAAGTCAACAATATTTCATGTTATCAGAAGTGATAGCATTAAATGGGGTGTCCGGCTCTAAAAATATGCAAATTATGACCTCATCTTTCATGATTTTAGAGCTGAATACCTTTCGCATGCTATCACTTCTGGTAAATGCGCTAATTTTGAACTACCTTTATCCCCTAAATCTCTGAGTTTTGCCCTATCATGCGTCAAGTGAGAAACTCTGACTCACCCACGTCTCCGAGCACCCAGCGATGGTACATTGACGAGACGGCCACCATCGGCGTCGACACAACGATGAAGAGCAGCGAGGTGACCATCAGGCACTCACCCACGTCTCCGAACACCCAGCGGTGGTGCATTGACGAGACAGCCACCATCGGCGTCGACACAACGATGAAGAGCAGCGAGGTGACCATCAGGTACTCACCCACGTCTCCGAACACCCAGCGATGGTACAGAGACGAGACGGCCACCATCGGCATCGACACGACGATGAAGAGCAGCGAGGTGACCATCAGGCACTCACCCACGTCTCCGA
>JAXIVJ010009362.1:0-51295 GCA_036785665.1 Chirona hameri | reverse complement strand
GTTACCTGTTTGTCAATAAGTAGTGCTCTTTAGTGTTTATGACCCAACTGAATATGATCCTACGGCCCTGGGTACCTACATAGTCGTTCTCAGTAATTTGGAGATAATATGTTGTACCTATTGTTGGATTTGAAATGTTATTTTATGACAAACTTTACCAACAATTTAAAGTTTGTTCTTTCCTGTGTTCATATATGTTTTCATTATTTTGATATGATTGTTATTGAAAATCCTTTGGTGATTTTGCGTACCGTTCCCAGTATTTATTTACTTAGGTCACTGACAAATTACAATGTTGGGATTGTAATATTCATAATTAGGGTTGTAATTTTTGAGGATGCAGTTGTAGCTATAACCCCAAAAGTATATAAAGTTCCGCATGTGATAACATCAGTTTAGACAGTAAAGTTCCTTTAGTTCGGATAAGGGTTATTCTACTCTTTTTAGAGGCAGTGCTTAGTCATTCATCACATTTGTGGGTTAATTTAGTGTATGTGTAAAAGAGTAACATAATCTTTAACATTCCTGTAACAGCTTGGGGTTGAACCCAATTATGGTCGTCCTTGATTATGGTAAAGAACGGGGTACTAGCTCTGCAGGCGCCACACTTCTGTATACTAGCTGTAGGTAGTGTAACAAGGGGCGGGCGGTGCAGCCAGCTTGATGACGTCACTGGGAGAGTATTTTTCACTCAGTGGTGGAAACGATAATTGTAATAACATAGTCCAACCTGACCTAACCTTTACAGCAATTACGGTCGCAGGGACCCATGTTTAGAGCACTGCTCACATTCGCTCGCTGTGCTGCAGAACCTACCGGGGGCCTGTCGCCCCCGGACCCCCAGACCATCTTGTGGACAAAACCTAACCCTACAGCATACATAAATCATAACTTATTTACACTGTATGGTTAGGTTTTGTCTACAAGATGGTCTGAGGGAGTCCGGGGTGGCTGTCACCTGTCACCTTCAGGTGACAGCCACCCCGTCCACTTGCTGTGCGGTAGGTTCTGGAGCGCAGCAAGTGGATCATACTAACTGTTGGTCCCTGCAACCGTAATTGCTGTAAAGGTTAGGTCGGGTTCAATTATGCTATTACAATTATTTCAAACTTTCCACCACCAATGGTGAAAGATACCCTCCCAGTGACATCAAGCCGGCTGCACCGCCCACCCCTTGTTACACTACCTACAGCTGGTGTACAGAAGTGTGACGCCTGCGCAGCTAATACCAAGAAAGGCACTGTGGGTTGTTTAGTCAGTATAAGATTCAATCTTCGGCCACATCCAAATATCATACTTATTAAAGGGACTGTCCCACCTTTTTGAAAGTTGTTGAATCACACTTAATTGTATGTCTACATGTCAGGAGAGGTCAGCTGAACATGTTCGTGAACTTCTTTCTGAAAAAAAAAATTATCTTGGAAGATATTCAACTTTTAGTTTTAAGCGGGAAGTTGGGTTGGTGATGTCATATGATTTTTGTAAATAACATGGAAATCCTTTGTGCTGCTAATTGTATGGCACCATTTTTTGTCGACATCTATTGCGCATAAAATTCAATAAAATATATTCGTTGCATATGTGATATGCTTCGTAAACTCATACCGGGTGCAACGATTCACTTACACTACAATCTGAGAATACCTTACAACCAGCGGTGTCGATTTCTCAAAACGGTTGGGGGGCCGAACACACTATCGGAACCAGTCTCTACGTGGGGGGTGGATCTTTTTGTGGCTAAAAGGTACCCCATTTTTTCCTCTGCGGATTTGGGTCGGTCACATTATTTTGGTATTCGAGCTTAAGAAATTTACTTTCAAATTCACAAAAATTGATTTTGTGGATTTGTTCCGAAAAACATAAGATAGTTTTTATTTTTGAGGGTCAAAATTAAAAAAATTGCCAATCAGAGATAGCCATTTTGAAAAGAATGTCATTTCCTTTCTTTTAACTTTTTTCATTTTTTTTTCTTCTTCTTCAAAACTCTATTTTCTACGATTCATTTATCATTTTTCCACCAAAAATTGCATGACATGACGTCAACGTCACTATCTCCCAAAAACCTACATCAATTTCATTGGAATTTGGTGAAAAGACGCAGAATTAATCCGGCATAAGGTACTGAAAGTTTCACGTTGATATCTATCATAGTTTGCAAGTTATTGAGAAAATCCGGGAGGGGGAGGCATTTGCCCCTGATACCTCCTCCTGGATCCGCCAGTGCCAGCAATTACCGCCAAGGAGAGCCTCTGCCAGACACTTAATGGAATTCATTTTCCCATTTTCAAATTTGTATAAGCAATTGCGAAACTTGTGTCACGCCGCGAGGCGTCGCGAAATTTTCCGGTTTTTGATTGTGGATAGTTGGATTTGCACTGCTGCAAAGACAATTTTACGATTTTATGATCAATTGGGAACCAGCGGGGGGGATACTTGTATTGAATGCCCCCGCCAGATTCATGTGGGGGGATTTTCCCCTGATGCCCCCTCTCCTGGATCCGCCAGCGGCCGAACGAACACATTTTTAAGGAATTCTAGGCAACTTGTACAAAGGACAGTATTTGTAATCAATTCATAATGCAAAAACAGACGAAATCTCATGAGTTTTGGAATTCAGTCAGACGGCCCCTCAAACCAACGTTTTGGGCCGGTCTGCAAACGCCAGAAGGCCCGAATCTTTACTTGGAACCCTTACTTAGTAAAACGGCAATTTTAACCTGCCATTGACTAATAAAGGTAAATATCTAGCCCTGACGAATTTTCGCAATAGCTCAAAAACCGATAGCGATATCAACGTAAAACTTTGAATACCTTCTCCTACACCAATTCTACGTCTTCTGTGCATAAATGTAGCAATTGTGTCGGAAAAACTGAGATATAACGAATTTAGTGACGTCACTACACACGAGTTCAGCGAAGAAAAATTCGGCGAAAAAAAATCAGCTAAACATTAAGAGATCATACTCATAACAAAGTCTATATTTTGTCTATATTTTGGGCCAAATGCAATACAAAACGTCAGAAAAAAGCAAATGGCAAGGGCTACAAAATACATTCTCGTATTTGTGGAAACTTTGGTTTCTTACCCCTAAAAACATTTAAAATAAATCAATTAAAACAATTATTTCTTCGGAAAAAATGCCCCAAAAATCAAATATTGTAAATATGTTAAAAATTCACCGGATTTCGCATCTTTATACATAAAGAGGTGATTTAAAACAAACCTTTATTAGTAAAAGCTGCGTAGAATTTCTTTTGAAATAGGAAACGTGTCAATTTGTTGCCCATTTCAGGCGGTGTGGGAGGCTTGGCCGCTCTGCCCCCTCTTGGATCCGCCAGCGGCCAAAAACATTCGGGGGCCGAGCAGGTACCATTGGGGGGCCGAACTCAACATGGGGGGGGGGCGAGGGCCACCCCAAAAGTATATAAATCGACACCTATGATTACAACATGTAACCGAGAAAAGAACCATCTGTTTTCCGTTCACTTGCATATTACCACAAACATGTATCTGCTGCGATAACACAGACACCAAACAAACGACACAAACAACTGCTTACAGCTGCTACCAGTGTGACGTCACATCATACAACTTCTGTTGGTGGCTGAAGTGTTGGACGGGAAAGTCCGGCATCACCAACAAGCATTACGCATACACCCACCACTGACACATGACACACGCTGCACACTATACACCCCGCACTGACACATGACACACGCTGCACACTATACACCCCCGTACTGACACATGACACACGCTGCACACTATACACTCCCGCACTGACACATGACACACGCTGCACACTATACACTCCCGCACTGACACATGACACACGCTGCACACTATACACCCCCGCACTGACACATGACACACGCTGCACACTATACACCCCCACACTGACACATGACACACGGTGCACACTTTACACCCACCACTGACACATGACACACGCTGCACACTATACACCCCCGCACTGACACATGACACCCGCTGCACACTATACCCCCCCTCCCCCCACTGACACATGACACACGCTGCACACTATACACCCCCGCACTGACACATGACACACGATGCACACTATACACCCCACCACTGACACATGACACATTCTGCACACTATACACCCCCGCACTGACACATGACACACGCTGCACACTATACACCCCCGCACTGGCATATGACACACGCTGCACACTATACACCCCCCCCCCCCACTGACACATGACACACGCTGCCCACTATACACCCCCGCACTGACACATGACACACGCTGCACACTATACACCCCGCACTGACACATGACACACGATGCACACTATATATACACCCCGCACTGCCAGATGACACACGCTGCACACTATACACCCCCGCACTGACACATGACACACGATGCACACTATACACCCCTGCACTGACACATGATACATGACACGCTACACACTATACCCCCCGCACTGACACATGACACACGCTGCACACTATACACCCCCTACTGACACATGACCCACGCTGCACACTATACACCCCCGTACTGACACATGACACACGCTGCACACTATACCCCCCCCCCCCCACTGACACATGACACACACTGCATACTATACACCCCTACTGACACATGACACACGCTGCACACTATACACCCACACACTGACACATGACACACGCTGCACACTATACACCCACCACTGACACATGACACACGCTGCACACTATACACCCCCCACACTGACACATGACACACGCTGCACACTATACACCTCGCACTGACACATGACACACGCTGCACACTATACACCCACCACTGACACATGACACACGCTGCACACTATACACCCCCTACTGACACATGACACACGCTGCACACTATACACCCCCGCACTGACACATGACACCCGCTGCACACTATACCCCCCCCCCCCACTGACACATGACACACGCTGCACACTATACACCCCGCACTGACACATGACACACACTACACACTATACACCCCCCCCCCCTCACTGACACATGACACACGCTGCACACTATACATCCCGCACTGACACATGACACACGCTGCACACTATACACCCCCGCACTGACACATGACACAAGCTGCACACTATACACCCCCGCATTGACACATGACACACGCTGTACACTATACACCCCCCCCCCTCACTTACACATGACACATGCTGCACACTACACCCCCACCCCACCCCACCCCACTGACACATGACACACGCAGCACACTATACACCCCCGCACTGACACATGACACACGCTGCACACTATACACCCCCGCACTGACACATGACACACGCTGCACACTATACACCCCCGCACTGACACATGACACACGCTGCACACTATACACCCCACGTACTGACACATGACACACGCTGCACACTATACACCCCCGCACTGACACATGACACACGCTGCACACTATACACCCCCCCCCCCCACTGACACATGACACACGCTGCACACTATACACCCCCGCACTGACACATGACACCCGCTGCACACTATACACCCCCGCACTGACACATGACACACGCTGCACACTATACACCCCCGTACTGACACATGACACACGCTGCACACTATACACCCCCGCACTGACACATGACACACGCTGCACACTATACACCCCCGTACTGACACATGACACACGCTGCACACTATACACCCCCGCACTGACACATGACACACGCTGCACACTATACACCCCCGCACTGACACATGACCCACGCTGCACACTATACACCCACACACTGACACATGACACACGCTGCACACTATACACCCACCACTGACACATGACACACGCTGCACACTATACACCCCCCCACCCTGACACATGACACACGCTGCACACTATACACCTCGTACTGACACATGGCATACGCTGCACACTATACACCCCCGCACTGACACATGACACAGCTGCACATTATACACCCCCACACTGACACATGACACACGCTGCACACTTTACACCCACCACTGACACATGACACACGCTGCACACTATACACTCCCGCACTGACACATGACACACGCTGCACACTATACACCCCCGTACTGACACATGACACATGCTGCACACTATACACCCCGCACTGACACATGACACAAGCTGCACATTATACACCCACGCACTGACACATGACACACGCTGCACACTATACACCCCCGTACTGACACATGGCACACGCTGCACACTATACACCCCACACTGACACATGACACACGCTGCACGTTATGCACCCCCACACTGACACATGACACACGCTGCACACTATACACCCCCGCACTGACACATGACACATGCTGCACACTACACCCCCCCCCCCCCCCACCCCACCCCACCCCACTGACACATGACACACGCTGCACACTATACACCCCACACTGACACATGACACACGCTGCACGTTATGCACCCCCACACTGACACATGACACACGCTGCACACTATACATCCCGCACTGACACCTGACACACGCTGCGCACTATACACCCCCGCACTGACACATGACACAAGCTGCACACTATACACCCCCGCATTGACACATGACACATGCTGCACACTATACACCCCACACTGACACATGACACACGCTGCACACTATATATACACCCTGCACTGACACATGACACAAGCTGCACACTATACACCCCTACACTGACACATGACACACGCTGCACACTATACCCCCTCCCCCCCTCCTCACTGACACATGACACACGCTGCACACTATACACCCCACACTGACACATGACACACGCTGTACACTATACACTCCCGCACTGACACATGACACACGCTGCACACTATACACCCCCGCACTGACACATGACACACGCTGCACACTATACCCCCCCCCCCCCCCACTGACACATGACACACGCTGTACACTATACACCCCTGCACTTACACATGACACACGCTGCACACTATACACCCCCACACTGACAAATGACTCACGCTGCACACTATCAATCCCCACTGACACATGGCACACGCTGCACACTATACACCCCCACTGACACATGACACACGCTGCACACTATACACCCCGCAATGACACACGACACACGCTGCACACTATACACCCCCCCCCCCCCACACACACACTGACACTTGACACACGCTGTACACTATACCCACGCACTGACATATGACACACGCTGCACACTATACACCCCTGCACTGACACATGACACACGCTGCACACTATACACCCCCGCACTGACACATGACACACGCTGCACACTATACACCCCCACACTGACACATGACACACGCTGCACACTATACACCCCCGCACTGACACATGACACATGCTGCACACTATACACCCCCTGCACTGACACATGACCCACGCTGCACACTATACACCCCCCACTGACACATGACACACGCTGCACACTATACACCCCCGCACTGACACATGACACACGCTGCACACTATACACCCCCGCACTGACACATGACACATGCTGCACACTATACACCCCCGCACTGACACATGACACACGCTGTACACTATACACCCCCGCACTGACACATGACACATGCTGCACACTATACACCCCCGCACTGACACATGACACACGCTGCACACTATACACCCCCCACTGACACATGACACACGCTGCACACTATACACCCCCGCACTGACACATGACACACGCTACACACTATACACCCCCCACTGACACATGACACATGACACACGCTGCACACTATACACCCCCCACTGATACATGACACACATGACACACGCTGCACGCTATACACCCACGCACTGACACATGACACAAGCTGCACACTATACACCCACGCACTGACACATGACACACGCTTCACACTATACACTCCCCCCACTGACACATGACACACGCTGCACACTATACACCCCGCACTGACACATGACACACGCTGCACACTATACACCCCCGTACTGACACATGACACATGCTGCACACTATACACCCCCGCACTGACACATGACACACGCTGCACACTATACACCCCGCACTGACACATGACACACGCTGCACACTATACACCCCCAAACTGACACATGGCACACGCTGCACACTATACACCCCCGCACTGACACATGACACACGACACACGCTGCACACTATACACCCCCACACTGACACATGACACACGCTGCACACTATACCCCCCCCCCCCCCACTGACTGATGACACACGCTGCACACTATACACCCCGCACTGACACATGACACACGCTGCCTACTATACACCCCCGCACTGACACATGACACACGCTGCACACTATACCCCCCCCCCCCCCCCACACACACACACACTGACACATGACACACGCTGTACACTATACACCCCTACACTGACACATGACACACGCTGCACACTATACACCCCTACACTGACACATGACACACGCTGCTCACTATTTTTTTATTTTTTTTTAGTCCGAATGCTTTTATATGGATGGATTTCCGAGGTCAGGACCCACGCTAAGCAGAGCTTGTTGCGCAGGTCCTGACTTCACCCGATCGCGCAATTCCTGTTGGCCGGTAGAATTTAGAGACGAAAGTTTTACGTGCCCGACATACCTGGACACGGTCCGCCTCGCTCACTGACGTCACCTGACCTTGAGTGCGACCGCTGCCACCGGCCGCAGGCCACCCTAGTCAGGAGCAAATAGCAAGCGCCGAAGCGACTCGAACCCGGGCTGCCACTACCGGGATAGGTCAGATACTCACTATACACCCTACACTGACACATGATACACGCTGCACACTATACACCCCCCCCCCGCCCGCACTGACACATGACACACGCTGCACACTATACACCCCCCCCCCCCACTGACACATGACACACGCTGCACACTATACACCCCCGCACTGACACATGACACACGCTGCACACTATACACCCCCGCACTGACACATGACACACCCTGCACACTATACACCCCCCCCCCCGCACTGACACATGACACACGCTGCACACTATACACCCCCCACTGACACATGACACACGCTGCACACTATACACCCCCGCACTGACACATAACACACGCTGCACACTATACACCCCCGCACTGACACATGACACACGCTGCACACTATACACCCCCGTACTGACACATGACACACGCTGCACACTATACACCCCCGCACTGACACATGCCACACGCTGCACACTATACACCCCCGTACTGACACATGACACACGCTGCACACTATACACCCCCTACTGACACACGACACACGCTGCACACTATACACCCCCGTACTGACACATGACACACGCTGCACACTATACACCCCCGCATTGACACATGACACACGCTGCACACTATACACCCACCACTGACACATGACACACGCTGCACACTATACACCCCGCACTGACACATGACACACGCTGCACACTATACACCCCTACACTGACACATGACACACGCTGCACACTATACACCCCCGCACTGACACATGACACACGCTGCACACTATACACCCCCGTACTGACACATGACACACGCTGCACACTATACACCCCCGTACTGACACATGACACACGCTGCACACTATACACCCCCGCACTGACACATGACACACGCTGCACACTATACACCCCCGTACTGACACATGACACACGCTGCACACTATACACCCCCTACTGACACATGACACACGCTGCACACTATACACCCCGTACTGACACATGCCACACGCTGCACACTATACACCCCCGCACTGACACATGACACACGCTGCACACTATACACCCACCACTGACACATGACACACGCTGCACACTATACACCCCGCACTGACACATGACACACGCTGCACACTATACACCCCTACACTGACACATGACACACGCTGCACACTATACACCCCCGCACTGACACATGACACACGCTGCACACTATACACCCCCGTACTGACACATGACACACGCTGTACACTATACACCCCCGTACTGACACATGACACACGCTGCACACTAAACACCCCCGTACTGACACATGACACACGCTGCACACTATACACCCCCCCACTGACACATGACACACGCTGCACACTATACACCCCCTACTGACACATGACACACTCTGCACACTATACACCCCCGTATTGACACATGACACACGCTGCACACTATACACCACCGTACTGACACATGACACACGCTGCACACTATACACCACCCACTGACACATGACACACGCTGCACACTATACACCCCCTACTGACACATGACACACTCTGCACACTATACACCCCCGCACTGACACATAACACACGCTGCACACTGCACCCCCCCCCCCCCCCCCCACCCCACCCCACTGACACATGATACACGCTGCACACTATACACCACACACTGACACATGACACACGCTGCACACTATACACCACACACTGACACATGACACACGCTGCACACTATACACCCCACACTGACACATGACACACGCTGCACACTATACACCCCCCCCCCCCACTGACACATGACACACGCTGCACACTATACACCCCCGCACTGACACATGACACACGCTGCACACTATACACCCCCGCACTGACACATGACACACGCTGCACACTATACACCCCCGTACTGACACATGACACACGCTGCACACTATACACCCCCGCACTGACACATGACACACGCTGCACACTATACACCCCCCCCCCCCCCCACTGACACATGACACACGCTGCACACTATACACCCCGTACTGACACATGACACACGCTGCACACTATACACCCCCGCACAGACACATGACCCACGCTGCACACTATACACCCACACACTGACACATGACACACGCTGCACACTATACACCCACCACTGACACATGACACACGCTGCACACTATACACCCCCCACACTGACACATGACACACGCTGCACACTATACACCTCGTACTGACACATGGCATACGCTGCACACTATACACCCCCGCACTGACACATGACACACGCTGCACAATATACACCCCCACACTGACACATGAAACACGCTGCACACTTTACACCCACCACTGACACATGACACACGCTGCACACTATACACTCCCGCACTGACACATGACACACGCTGCACACTATACACCCCCGTACTGACACATGGCACATGCTGCACACTATACACCCCGCACTGACACATGACACAAGCTGCACATTATACACCCCGCACTGACACATGACACACGCTGCACACTATACACCCCCGTACTGACACATGGCACACGCTGCACACTATACACCCCACACAGACACATGACACACGCTGCACGTTATGCACCCCCACACTGACACATGACACACGCTGCACACTATACACCCCCGCACTGACACATGACACATGCTGCACACTACACCCCCCCCCCCCCCCACCCACCCCACCCCACTGACACATGACACACGCTGCACACTATACATCCCGCACTGACACATGACACACGCTGCACACTATACACCCCCGCACTGACACATGACACAAGCTGCACACTATACACCCCCGCATTGACACATGACACATGCTGCACACTATACACCCCACACTGACACATGACACACGCTGCACACTATATATACACCCCGCACTGACACATGACACAAGCTGCACACTATACACCCCTACACTGACACATGACACACGCTGCATACTATACCCCCTCCCCCTCCTCACTGACACATGACAAACGCTGCACACTATATACCCCACACTGACACATGACACACGCTGTACACTATACACTCCCGCACTGACACATGACACACGCTGCACACTATACACCCCCGCACTGACACATGACACACGCTGCACACTATACCCCCCCCCCCCCCACTGACACATGACACACGCTGTACACTATACACCCCTGCACTTACACATGACACACGCTGCACACTATACACCCCCACAATGACACATGACACACGCTGCACACTATACACCCCCGCACTGACACATGACACACGCTGCACACTATACACCCCCGCACTTACACATGACACACGCTGCACACTATACACCCCCACACTGACAAATGACTCACGCTGCACACTATACATCCCCACTGACACATGGCACACGCTGCACACTATACACCCCCACTGACACATGACACACGCTGCACACTATACACCCCGCACTGACACACGACACACGCTGCACACTATACAGCCCCCCCCCACACACACACACACACTGACACTTGACACACGCTGTACACTATACCCACGCACTGACACATGACACACGCTGCACACTATACACCTCTGCACTGACACATGACCCACACTGCACACTATACACCCCCCACTGACACATGACACACGCTGCACACTATACACCCCCGCACTGACACATGACACACGCTGCACACTATACACCCCGCACTGACACATGACACATGCTGCACACTATACACCCCCGCACTGACACATGAAACACGCTGCACACTATACACCCCCTACTGACACATGACACACGCTGCACACTATACACCCCCGTACTGACACATGACACACGCTGCACACTATACACCCCCGTACTGACACATGACACACGCTGCAC
This sequence comes from Chirona hameri, assembly GCA_036785665.1. NCBI lineage: Eukaryota > Metazoa > Arthropoda > Thecostraca > Balanomorpha > Balanidae > Chirona > Chirona hameri. Next base: position 38,678 of record JAXIVJ010009362.1, on the reverse strand, counting down.
ACTATACACTCCCGCACTGACACATGACACACGCTGCACACTATACACCCCCGTACTGACACATGACACACGCTGCACACTATACACCCCCTACTGACACATGACACACGCTGCACACTATACACCCCCGTACTGACACATGACACACGCTGCACACTATACACCCCCGCACTGACACATGACACACGCTGCACACTATACACCCACCACTGACACATGACACACGCTGCACACTATACACCCCGCACTGACACATGACACACGCTGCACACTATACACCCCTACACTGACACATGACACACGCTGCACACTATACACCCCCGCACTGACACATGACACACGCTGCACACTATACACCCCCGTACTGACACATGACACACGCTGCACACTATACACCCCCGTACTGACACATGACACACGCTGCACACTATACACCCCCGCACTGACACATGACACACGCTGCACACTATACACCCCCGTACTGACACATGACACACGCTGCACACTATACACCCCCTACTGACACATGACACACGCTGCACACTATACACCCCCGTACTGACACATGACACACGCTGCACACTATACACCCCCGCACTGACACATGACACACGCTGCACACTATACACCCACCACTGACACATGACACACGCTGCACACTATACACCCCGCACTGACACATGACACACGCTGCACACTATACACCCCTACACTGACACATGACACACGCTGCACACTATACACCCCCGTACTGACACATGAAAACACGCTGCACACTATACACCCCCGTACTGACACATGACACACGCTGCACACTATACACCCCCGTACTGACACATGACACACGCTGCACACTATACACCCCCCACTGACACATGACACACGCTGCACACTATACACCCCCTACTGACACATGACACACTCTGCACACTATACACCCCCGTATTGACACATGACACACGCTGCACACTATACACCACCGTACTGACACATGACACACGCTGCACACTATACACCCCCCACTGACACATGACACACGCTGCACACTATACACCCCCTACTGACACATGACACACTCTGCACACTATACACCCCCGCACTGACACATAACACACGCTGCACACTGCACCCCCCCCCCCCCCACCCCACCCCACTGACACATGACACACGCTGCACACTATACACCACACACTGACACATGACACACGCTGCACACTATACACCACACACTGACACATGACACACGCTGCACACTATACACCCCACACTGACACATGACACACGCTGCACACTATACACCCCCGTACTGACACATGACACACGCTGCACACTATACACCCACCACTGACACATGACACACGCTGCACACTATACACCCCGCACTGACACATGACACACGCTGCACACTATACACCCCCGCACTGACACATGACACACGCTGCACACTATACACTCCCGCACTGACACATGACACACGCTGTACACTATACACCCCCTACTGACACATGACACACTCTGCACACTATACACCCCCTACTGACACATGACACACTCTGCACACTATACACCCCCCCCCCCCCACTGACACATGACACCCGCTGAACACTATACACCCCTGCACTGACACATGCCACACGCTGCACACTATACACCCCCGCACTGACACATGACACACGCTGCACACTATACACCCCCGCACTGACACATGACACACGCTGCACACTATACACTCCCACACTGACACATGACACACGCTGTACACTATACACCCCCTACTGACACATGACACACTCTGCACACTATACACCCCCGCACTGACACATGACACACTCTGCACACTATACACCCCCTACTGACACATGACACACTCTGCACACTATACACCCCCGCACTGACACATGACACCCGCTGCACACTATACCCCCCCCCCCCCACTGACACATGACACACGCTGCACACTATACACCCACACACTGACACATGACACACGCTGCACACTATACACCCCGCACTGACACATGACACACGCTGCACAATATACACCCCGCACTGACACATGACACACGCTGCACACTATACACTCCCGCACTGACACATGACACACGCTGCACACTATACACCCCCGTACTGACACATGACACACGCTGCAAACTATACACTCCCGCACTGACACATGACACACGCTGCACACTATACACCCCCGCACTGACACATGACACACGCTGCACACTATACACCCCCGCACTGACACATGACACACGCTGCACACTATACACCCCCGTACTGACACATGACACACGCTGCACACTATACACCCCCGTACTGACACATGACACACGCTGCACACTATACACTCCCGCACTGACACATGACACACGCTGCACACTATACACCCCCGTACTGACACATGACACAAGCTGCACACTATACACCCCCGTACTGACACATGACACACGCTGCACACTATACACTCCCGCACTGACACATGACACACGCTGCACACTATACACCCCCGCACTGACACATGACACACGCTGCACACTTCCCCCCCCCCCACTGACACATAACACACGCTGCACACTATACACCCCCGCACTGACACATGACACACGCTGCACACTATACACCCCGCACTGACACATGACACACGCTGCACACTATACACCTCCGCACTGACACATGACACACGCTGCACACTATACACCCCCACTGACACATGACACACGCTGCACACTATACACCCCGCACTGACACATGACACACGCTTCACACTATACACCCACCACTGACACATGACACACGCTGCACACTATACACCCCCGCACTGACACATGACACACGCTGCACACTATACACCCCCGCACTGACACATGACACACGCTGCACACTATACACCCCCGCACTGACACATGACACACGCTGCACACTATACACCCCCACTGACACATGACACACGCTGCACACTATACACCCCGCACTGACACATGACACACGCTGCACACTATACACACACCACTGACACATGACACATGCTTCACACTATACACCCCCCCCCCCCACTGACACATGACACACGCTGCACACTATACACCCCACACTGACACATGACACACGCTGCATACTATACACCCCCACACTGACACATGACACACGCTACACACTAAACACTCCCGTACTGACACATGACACACGCTGCACACTATACACCCCGCACTGACACATGACACACGCTGCACACTATACACCCCCACTGACACATGACACACGCTGTACACTATACACCTCGCACTGACACATGACACACGCTGCACACTATACCCCCCTAGTGACACATGACACACGCTGCACACTATACACCCCCGCACTGACACATGACACACGCTGTACACTATACACTCCCGTACTGACACATGACACACGCTGCACACTATACACCCCACCACTGACACATGACACACGCTGCACACTATACACCCCCTACTGACACATGACACACGCTGCACACTATACACCCCACACTTACACATGACACACGCTGTACACTATACACCCCGCACTGACACATGACACACGCTGCACACTATACACCCCACACTGACACATGACACACGCTGCACACTATACACCCCGCACTGACACATGACACACGCTGCACACTATACACCCCCTACTGACACATGACACACGCTGCACACTATACACCCCCGCACTGACACATGACACACGCTGCACACTATACACCCCCGTACTGACACATGACACACGCTGCACACTATACACCCCACCACTGACACATGACACACGCTGCACACTATACACCCCCTACTGACACATGACACACGCTGCACACTATACACCCCACACTGACACATGACACACGCTGTACACTATACACCCCGCACTGACACATGACACACGCTGCACACTATACACCCCGCACTGACACATGACACACGCTGCACACTATACACCCCCTACTGACACATGACACACGCTGCACACTATACACCCCCGCACAGACACATGACACACGCTGCACACTATACACCCCACACTGACACATGACACACGCTGCACACTATACACCCCCGTACTGACACATGATACACGCTGCACACTATACACCCCCGTACTGACACATGACACACGCTGCACACTATACCCCCCACACTGACACATGATACACGCTGCACACTATACACCCCACACTGACACATGATACACGCTGCACACTATACACCCCCGCACTGACACATGACACACGCTGCACACTATACACCCCCGCACTGACACATGACACACGCTGCACACTATACACCCCGCACTGACACATGACACACGCTGCACACTATACACCCCACACTGACACATGACACACGCTACACACTATACACCTCGCACTGACACATGGCACACGCTGCACACTATACACCCCCGTACTGACACATGACACACGCTGCACACTATACACCCCCGTACTGACACATGACACACGCTGCACACTATACACCCCCTAATGACACATGACACACGCTGCACACTATACACCCCCTGTACTGACACATGACACACGCTGCACACTATACATCCCACACTGACACATGACACACGCTGCACACTATACACCCCCGCACAGACACATGACACACGCTGCACACTATACACCCCACACTGACACATGACACACGCTGCACACTATACACCCCACACTGACACATGACACACGCTGCACACTATACCCCCACACTGACACATGACACACGCTGCACACTATACACCCCCTACTGACACATGACACACGCTGCACACTATACACCCCCTACTGACACATGACACACGCTGCACACTATACACCCCTACTGACACATGACACCCACTGCACACTATACATGCCGCACTGACACATGACACACGCTGAACACTATATACCCCCTACTGGCACATGACACACGCTGCACACTATACCCCCCACACTGACACATGACACACGCTGAACACTATACACCCCCTACTGACACATGACACACGCTGCACACTATACACCCCGCACTGACACATGACACACGCTGAACACTATACACCCCTACTGACACATGACACACGCTGCACACTATACACCCCCGCACTTACACATGATATACGCTGCACACTATACACCCCCGTACTGACACATGACACACGCTGCACACTATACACCCCCGTACTGACACATGACACACGCTGCACACTATACACCCCCGCACTGACACATGACACACGCTGCACACTATACACCCCCGTATTGACACATGACACACGCTGCACACTATACATCCCCGCACTGACACATGACACACGCTGCACACTATACACCCCCACACTGACACATGACACACGCTGCACACTATACACCCCCGCACTGACACATGACACACGCTGCACACTATACACCCCCACACTGACACATGACACACGCTGCACACTATACACCCCCGCACTGACACATGACACACGCTGCACACTATACACCCCCTACTGACACATGACACACGCTGCATACTATACACCCCACACTGACACATGACACGCTGAACACTATACACCCCCTACTGACACATGACACACGCTGCATACTATACACCCCACACTGACACATGACACACGCTGCATACTATACACCCCGCACTGACACATGACACACGCTGCCCACTATACACCCCGCACTGACACATGACACACGCTGTATACTCGGTACACATGTGTACCGTGGTATAATAATACGGTGGTACTCGGACCCTCGATGGTTGGTTACACCCGGCCCAGGAACTCTGATGTCTACAGAGTCCGAGACTTCCAAGATATACATCTGGCTAGGTCGAGGCAAGCTATACTAAGGGAATACTGGGGGAACGCCTAACAATTTCGGCTTTTCCCGTATATACGGGAAAACCGAAATTGTCAATTACGCTTAAACGTGTGGGAGGTGCTGGCTTCTGCTTACAGTTCCAGAAGGTTTAGCTAGAAATGGTGTGTTGCTGCCGAAATCGCGCCGGTACTGCCATTTACTGAGATGCAGCGCGGTAGAAGCGCTTTTTAGGGTACGTACAAATCAACAAGGAGCTATTGAGAGGGCTATCATTTTTCGTTGGTGCATGATACTTGGATACAAATAATTATGCAGGGATGTAGGAACGCCACGAAAAGTGTGTGTGTGTGTGTGTGGGGAAGGGGGGGGGAGAGGGGGGGGGGGGGGCAGTGAAACTTCGATCTCGTTTTGAGAGAAACACACCTTTTTCAACTTTCTATGCAAGATTTCTTTGCAGATTTTGGCCCTTCTCGTCTTGGCGAACCTTTTGCCATACAAAAATCCTCGCCAAGCAAAATAACATATTTTAGTTGAAAAAATGGCCAAAAAGTGAGGGGTCATGGACCCAATGCCCCCCCCCCCCCCCCACCCTGTTCCTACGCCTATGTAATTGTGCCTGGATCTCCAATGTATAAGGATAACCCAAATATGAAATTAAGATATTTGACCCGACGGTTCACCTCTCGACAGCAATAGATTGAAGACATGTCTCCCGTGGCAAAGCCGAAATGACACTGAAAAATGTCGGCGTTGCCGAAATTTGGTCTTGATCTTGAAGAATTTTGGTCTTTTGAAAGAACTTTCTATTTCCTTTCTATTTCCATAAACATTTTCTCCTGAATGACATCCTTCAAAAGGGACAACTGTAGTTGCAACAATCGCTTATAAAAAGTAAAAATGTATGGTTTTAAATATCGCTGCGTTTGCAAGTCTGTAGAATATTTTAGTCTGCGGCTGCTTACAATGGGATTTTAATCCGTAAACACTTCGATACAAATGCTTAAAGCTCATAGACATTAAGTTTTGTCCTTGAAAACATTGTCAGAGAGAGCCTCTTGCGCGCATGTCTCCCGGCCTTACCTCCAACGACACGGCTTCCTTCCCAACAGCACCTGCATCTCAAACCTCGCCTGCTTCTTAGAACATTGCTGGACTTCAATCTCGAAAGGACAACAGACTGACGCTATCTACACCGACTACTCATCCGCCTTCACCAGTGTCAATCACAAACTATTACTGTTCAAGCTCCGACACTCTTTCAACATCACGGGTCATGCATATAGCTGGATTGAGTCATATCTTAGCTCCCGCTCCCAGCGAGTGGTTCTCGACGGGAAACACTCCGAATGGGTTCCAGTGAAATCCGGTGTCCCGGAAGGCAGCATTCTCGGCCCACTTATTTTTGCCTGCTACGTTGCTGACATTCCGGACCAAATAAAAACTGTCTGTTTGGTGTATGTATGACGTCAAAATTTTCCACCAGATTCATGATCAAAACGATGTAGACGTCCTTCAGGCAGATCTAACCCGTCTCTGCATATGGTCAAAAACTTAGAAACTGAAACTCAACCCAGCTAAATGCAAGACCATCACATTCACTCTTCGTACATCTCCGGTTCAGTCAAACTACACACTCGACGGCCACCAGCTGGAACGCTGTGCTCAGAATTCAGACTGGTTATTGATTCACCTTTTTTGGAAGGATTCAATCATTATTAATTTTGGAATATGAATGATTCAGTCACCGTTTCATTCATGGATAACAATTTTTAGAAATGATTCTTTCCGATTCAAAGAATCAATTTTTGTTTTGATCAAATCACGTTTGACTCACCATTGAAATATAATTGCACAGTCTTTTGTATTCAATCAGCCTTGTTTTTATGCGGGTTTTGATTCAATCATGATTCATGAATAACAAATCCGGTGATGAATCGATTCTTCTTTGATTCGAGGGATTTTGATTGAACGATTCCAATCGATTCAATCAGAGTCGAATAAATAACCAGTCTGGCTCAGATGCGTGACCTGGGGGTCATCTTGGATGCAAAACTAACCTTTGCTCAACACGTCGACGCCACAGTGGCTAAAGCCAGCCGGATGCTCGGACTACTTATGCGCAGTATGCGGATGCCGTCGACTCTGAGAGAGCCAGGTTCGACCACCAGGCTGTGCTCTGTGCTTTTAACGCTCATGTTAGGTCCGTTATCGACTACGCCAGTGTCATCTGGGGCGGCGCCGCAATCACACACCTGTCACGCTTTGAACGTCTTCAGCATCGATTTCTCATCTGGCTGGGCTCGAACACCCACCAGCGATGCCCTCCCTTGGACTACCATTCTCTACTGGACCATTTCAAATGCACCTCTATCAAAGCCCGCTTCATAGAGACAGACATTATGTTCATGCGCAACCTGTTTCGCCACCGAATCGACAGTCCACATTTGGTCTCGCTGTTTCCTCTCCTCGTACCTGCCCGTCGCTCGCGACACACTGGTCTCTTCCGCGAACCTTTCGTCAGAGTGAACACGGTCAAGAACGGCTTTGTGGCCAGCCTGCCCCGACTGTGCAACCAGTTCCTACAGCGGTCTCCAGACGCTGACTTCTTTTATCATGTGCACTTCCGAGCCCATGCCGTCGCCTATGTCCGAAGCTTAGGGTCTTTCATTGGATGAATACCGGAATGTCATTTTTTAGAAGCGTATTTGTTGTATCGGGGATCCTCATTGTATTTCTATTTTAAATGCATTTTTCCCTTTTCTAGGCACCTGTATATTGTGCACTGTATGTGTGCGTGTGTGTGTACTGTATGTATGATCTCGACTGCAACCGTAATTGGGCTCAGGCCTGTGGTTGCTAGAAATTAAATAAATTAATAAACAAATAAACAAGTTAGAAGTAGGAGAAAAGCTACTTTGACTCATTTGGAATTACCCGCAATTTTGGGGCAAAACAAAACAAAATCCTTTTCAGATACTTTGCTTGGTAACAGCTGAATTATTTTAAATGACTCAAATGTCAAACCTGTTTTTGATAGCCAATTGAAGTGGCTTGCCAATTATATATGTAGATATTCAATTATGTTGAGTGATGTGTCTGTCCGCTACAAGGATCCAAACATATTCTTGGGCGTTCCCCCAGCATAGGCATAGGAATAGGGGGGGGCATGGCTCCTCACTTTTTGGCAAGAGTTTTTGCTAAACAAAAATATTTTTCTAGGAGATAAACATGTTTTTGTAGCAGCGGGTTCACCAAGACGCCTAAATCTGCAAAGAACTAACATTGTACACTTATTGGAAAATCAGGCTGCTAGCGTTACCTACTATCCAGTTCTATCCCTGTGCGCTATTAGCCATCCAGTCCTTCGCGGGGCTGAGTCAGTCAACTGTGGCGGGACTGGGAGGCGGTGTACGGCGGCCTGAGTCAGTCAACTGTGGCGGGACTGGGAGGCGGTGTACGGCGGCCGGTGTCGGTCAACTGTGGCGGGACTGGGAGGCGGTGTACGGCGGCCTGAGTCAGTCAACTGTGGCGGGACTGGGAGGCGGTGTACGGCGGCCGGTGTCGGTCAACTGTGGCGGGACTGGGAGGCGGTGTACGGTGGCCTGAGTCAGTCAACTGTGGCGGGACTGGGAGGCAGTGTACGGCGGCCTGAGTCAGTCAACTGTGGCGGGACTGGGAGGCGGTGTACGGCGGTCTGCGTCAGTCAACTGTGGCGGGACTGGGAGGCGGTGTACGGCGGCCGGTGTCCGCCGGGGCTGACGGGGACAATCCCGGGGACGTTCAGCACGCTGGCCGCTATATAGTATATATATATATGGACGGCAGCACCATGTTCCGCGTTCAGAAGCACCGGGTGACAGCGTGAGAGAGGTTATACCATGGTCAGCCGTCAGTCGCTGCCGCTGCTGCTGCCGCTGTTGCTGCTGCTGCTGCTGCCGCTGTTGCTGCCGCTGGTGCTGCCGCTGCTGCTGCCGCTGCTGCTGCTGCCGCTGTTGCTGCTGATGCTGCTGCCGCTGTTGCTGCCGCTGCTGCTGCCGCTGCTGCTGCCGCTGCTGCTGCTGCTGCTGCTGCTGCTGCTGCTGTCGCTGTTGCTGCTGCTGCTGCTGCCGCTGCTGCTGCTGCTGCCGCTGTTGCTGCTGCTGCTGCCGCTGCTGCTGCCGCTGCCGCTGCTGCTGCCGCTGCCGCTGCCTCTGCCGCTGCTCTGTCAGTGCAGTGCGGCGTGGGCCTCACAGTCGTCACCAGCGGCGTGTGGACCGCGTCCCGGCAGTGGCCTGCTGCCACAGCGGGCCCTGTGTCCATTCACCACCAAGCGGGCCTCCGATCTGCCCTGGTCGGAGGTGCAGCTGGAGGAGGCCGTGCTGGACTCGGCCTGTCAGGGGCACGTCTGCGGCCGGGGCGGGCGGTGTGACCCCGTGAAGATCAAAGTGACGCGCGGAGACGAGACGGCGGAGCTGACAGTGGCGTACGTCTGTGCCGAGCTCTCCCGTGATAGCCCGCTGACTGACGGGGTGCAGTCTCTCTCAGATGGAGCCCCCCCCCCCCCCCGTGATAGTCCGCTGGCTGACAGGGTGCCGTCTCTCTCAGATGGAGCCCCCCGTGATAGCCCGCTGGCTGACAGGGTGCAGTCTCTCTCAGATAGAGCCCCCCGTGATAGCCCGCTGACTTGACAGGGTGCCGTCTCTCTCAGATGGAGCCCCCCGTGATAGCCCGCTGGCTGACAGGGTGCAGTCTCTCTCAGATAGAGCCCCCCGCTGACTTGACAGGGTGCCGTCTCTCTCAGATGGAGCCCCCCCGTGATAGCCCGCTGGCTGACAGGGTGCAGTCTCTCTCAGATAGAGCCCCCCGTGATAGCCCGCTGACTGACGGGGTGCCGTCTCTCTCAGATGGAGCCCCCCCCCCGTGATAGCCCGCTGACTTGACAGGGTGCCGTCTCTCTCAGATGGAGCCCCCCCCCGTGATAGCCCGCTGACTGACGGGGTGCCGTCTCTCTCAGATGGAGCCCCCCCCCCCCGTGATAGCCCGCTGACTAACAGGGTGCAGTCTCTCTCAGATGGGGCTCGGCTGGCTGATCGGCAAATGATGGGCTGTGCTGACGGCTAACAGCTCGTCTCGAAGTGCCGTAAAATGATGCAATGCAACACGTATACGAAATGAGTTCCTACTCCGTTCATGCTATCGGTGCACACGCGTTAGGCGGTCGCGCCGCACTCGTGTGATTCAGGGATATCAGGGACTGCCTGACTGAAAACGAGACTGCTAGCTGCAAATGGTTGTTTTTGTTTTACCGATGCAAATATTATGGATGTAATTCGCTATTTTTTATACTCATTGTTATGTGTTGTCTCACACGTATGTGCTGGTAAACGCGTACCTAATAGTGCTTTTGTTAATGTTTTTTATATTTAATTATTGCACAGTTCATGTTGTATTGTTATTTACATTGTGATTTGTTATGAGTTGCTTGTTATTTATTTATTCGTATTGATTACGTTGTAATGTGTTTAAATTGTATTTATGGAGTGGATATTCCACATTCTCACAGCTAATACACATTATCACAAGAAACACGTGAATTTACCAAATGTGGGAGAAGACGCAAAACAAAAGTGTTCAACCCAATGATTGACATGTTTCCCACCTTCCTGTCCTTATTGTCAATCGGGGTTAGCCGGTAGGCGCCCCGTCACGTTTGTACGGTCTTGTTGAAGCGGTCCTGTCGGGTCACTGTCACTGTCGTCTGGTCACTTTCGTCGGGTCACCGTCGGGTACCGGCGTCCGGCCGCTGCTCCTGCAGGATCGGTGACGAGCCGCCGGCTGCCAGCTCTGCCACCGGCCGTACCGCGTGGTATCCGTGCACCCACCGACACCCGCCATAACGCGCCTACACCCTCCGTCTCCCGCCATAACGCGCCGACACCCACCGACACCCGCCATCACGCGCATACACCCTCTGTCTCCCGCCATAACGTGCCTACACCCACAGACACCCGCCATCACGCGCATACACCCTCCGTCTCCCGCCATAACGCGCCGACACCCACAGACACCCGCCATCACGCGCATACACCCTCTGTCTCCCGCCATAACGCGCCTACACCCACAGACACCCGCCATCACGCGCATACACCCTCCGTCTCCCGCCATAACGCGCCTTCACCCACCGACACCCGCCATAACGCGCCTACACCCACCGACGCCCGGCATCACGCGCCTACATCCTACACCCTCCGTCACCCGCCATCACGCGCCTACACCCTCCGTCACCCGCCATAACGCGCCTACACCCTCCGTTTCCCGCCATAACGCGCCTACACCCACCGACACCCGCTATCACACGCCTACACCCACCGACACCCGCCATCACGCGCCTATAGCCTACACCCACCGACACCCGCCATCACGCGCCTACACCCTCCGTCACCCGCCATAACGCGCCTACACCCTCCGTCTCCCGCCATCACACGCCTACACCCACCGACACCCGACATCACGCGCCTACATCCTACACCCTCCGTCTCCCGCCATCACACGCCTACACCTACCGTCACCCACCATCACACGCCTACACCCTCCGTCACCCACCATAACGCGCCTACACCCTCCGTCTCCCGCCATCACACGCCTACACCCACCGTCACCCACCATCACACGCCTACACCCTCCGTGTCCCGCCATAACGCGCCTACACCCACCGACGCCCGACATTACGCGCCTACAGCCTACACCCTCCGTCACCCGCCATCACGCGCCTACACCCTCCGTCACCCGCCATAACGCGCCTACACCCTCCGTCTCCCGCCATAACGCGCCTACAGCCTACACCCTCCGTCACCCGCCATCACGCGCCTACACCCACCGACACCCACCATCACACGCCTACACCCTCCGTCACCCGCCATAACGCGCCTACACCCACCGTCACCCGCCATCACGCGCCTACACCCACCGACACCCACCATCACACGCCTACACCCTCCGTCACCCGCCATCACGCGCCTACACCCACCGACACCCGCCATCACGCGCCTACACCCTCCGTCACCCGCCATAACGCGCCTACACCCACCGTCACCCGCCATCACGCGCCTACACCCACCGACACCCGCCATAACGCGCCTACACCCGCCGACACCCACCATCACGCGCCTACAGCCTACACCCACCGACACCTGACCGTCGTCACCAACACACGCGGCCTACTCACCATAGCGACGGAGAATTTACGACGGCCTTCCCCAATTCCCTCGGAGTTGCGGTCTGCGGCATACACAGCGACGGGAGGAGACTACACAGAAACGGGTGCAGATCGCGGCCGTCCGTGGTATATACGTACCACGGTCCACAGACCACGAATAGAATCGGCTACCTCCGCTCAACGGCCCGGACCACGCTGGTGCTGCCATCTAGCGACCGATATTGTCCCTATCGCGAGGACGGAAAGTTGACTGAGGAAATGATGAGATGTGCGGGGTGGCGCCACGTCACGGAGCCGGCCGACCCCAGTCGAGGCACAATTAAATGAAAGGGCTCGGTGTCGAGCGATAATGGTCTCTCAAATTCCTCACAATGCTCTCAGGTCCGTGTCAGAATGAGAGGTGACTTGTTCAGCTGGAAAAACGCCGTCGATCGTTCGTCCCCCTGGCCCGCTCCGGGCCGACACTGGACTCGACCCAGCCCGCCTGTCACTGACTTCGACCCAGCCCGCCTGACGGCTGCAGCCCCAGTCAATGCAGGGTGGTGACCTCCCCCGTCCGCGCCCTGACGCCGAGCGGCACGGTGGAGGGGTGCGCTGTCGAACTCTGTGCCGACAAAAGGGTGTGGCGTCGAACTCTGTGGCGACAAAAGGGTGCGCTGTCGAACTCTGTGGCGACAAAAGGGTGCGCTGTCGAACTCTGTGGCGACAAAAGGGTGCGCTGTCGAACTCTGTGGTGACAAAAGGGTGCGGTGTCCAACTCTGTGGTGACAAAAGGGTGCGCTGTCGAACTCTGTGGCGACAAAAGGGTGCGCTGTCGAACTCTGTGGCGACAAAAGGGTGCGCTGTCGAACTCTGTGGCGACAAAAGAGCGCGGCGGTCAGCTCCGCGGGGCGATGAGGCGAGTCCAAAACTCCAGCAGCCAGCGAAGCTCACCGCGAGGCTGACGCTGTCCTCCAGCCATCTGTCACTGAGGAGACTTTGCTCTCCCCCCCCCCCCCGTTTCCCCCTCAAATGTCCTTCGTATGCTCATCATCATTTGTCGACTAAGCCGTCCTTGTCTGTTCTTGAGCTGCAGTCTTGTTTCATTCTAGTTCTATTTATTTTCGGTCCCGAACACACTCGTGTCCCCGGCACCTCTGCCAGGGCCTCCCGTAACTAAGAAACTGGGTGGGCAAATGCCCACCCAGTGCTCGAAAATGCCCACCCAGTGGCGAGAATTTTCCCACCCGGTTGTAAACAATACAATTACGGGGATCCGTAATCTCCCGTCCCCTCTCGGTGACCAAAAACAACAACCATTCTGAATTGAGAACCATTCTGGCATCGGTAGTCAATTTTTTCCTGTTTGGAAGCATTTGGATGCGCATGGAAAGACAATAATCACGCTCTGTTTACAAACAAATTCATTTGAGTCCATCACAGAGAAAACCTACGGATTCGAGATGATCTGGGTAGCTGTTACCCAGATTTACACAGCACCAGGGGCGCAGCCAGACTTTCAGAAATGAGGGGGGACAAGCCCCTGGGAGAGGCCCCCCACCCCAAACAAATACCCCTGGATATGAAAACCTCTACGGATTTCGGCCACTTTATTTTGTGAGGCCCCCTTTTTAACAATTTTTCTTCGTCTACTTTTGATGAGCTGGATTGGACCAGGACCCTCAGTAGGCATTGTACTGAGCGCATTACTGATTTGTATTGTTACGTACAGGGGAGAAACCCTATCTTAGCTGACAACAGGTGGGGGTCGGCTTTTGAGTGTTAAATGACGAAAAAGGCTGAAATGACGAAAAATGTACCCCCATTTTGATACGTGTATTTAATGTATAAATGCCTTTGCGTCATTTTTTATGTGGATTTTCACGTTATAGTAGGTAGGTATGTACTTGTTAGTTAGCGCCGCGAAGCGCCGCGAAATTTTTACGGTTTTGCCTGATAAAACTCAGAAATATAGGCGGTGGTCCTTGTAGCTAGGATAATAAGCTAAAAATGCTATTCATTCAATTAAGCGTTACGACGAACCGATGACGATGACTATGACTTCGTTATGACGATGAGTACTGATGTGACGCCGCGAAGCGGCGTGAAAATTTTAATTTTAGGTCCTGGAAAACGAAATGTTAATATTGGAACCAGACCGTGAGGTGAGATGACTTGATGAGATGGTCCTGGCCTGTTTCCACTATTAGCTCTTCGGTCCAGCAAATTGTGCACCGCTAGAGCAGCTTCCGGGTGCCGATCTCCTCGTCTTTGCGTTCGCGTCGCCTTTTTCGGAACGCGGCAAACTAGCTAAACATGTAGCCTGCTTGAAACTTAAAAGTGAATATTTTATGAAGGGAATGGGCCCTGGGGCCAGCAATTCCCGCCAAGGAGAGCCTCTGCCAGACACTTAATGAAACTATTTTTCCCATTTTCCAAATTTGTATAAGCAATTGCGAAACTTGTGTCATGCCGCGAAGTGGAGCGAAATATTCCAGTTTTTGACATTCGGGGGGGGGGGATTTTTGATAGCTGGATTTTGACTGCACTGCAAAGGCAATTTTTACGATAAATTGTTATTTTTTTCCCGCAAAAGGTGTGTGTGTTGGGGGCCTCCCCCACCTCCCCCGCCTTCTAAAAGTGGGGGAGTTTGCCCCGACCTTCCCCCCCCCCCCCCCCGACCCTGCCGTCGGCGACGCCCCTTGCTGGACAAATATTGCAGCACACACTCTCCTGAGAGGAAAATTGTTTAATTGTTTTGTACTACCACCCCCCCCCCCCCCCCCCGAATTCAAAAACGCATCAGACTTATAAAATTACCATTTTTAAACCCAAGAAAACATTGCACCAGGTGGGTCAGAGTACAGCACATTACCGCTCATTATGACTGCGCCGACCACGGCTAGCAGGCGCTTCAGCTATAGTAGGCGCTCCAGGCGACGGCTAGCAACCCCTGGGCAGGCTCGAGGGCCTCATTCACAGACTCAATGGCCTTCTGGATAAGCTCGAGAGGGCCCTGCACAGACTCAATGGCCCTTGGCAAGCCGGGAGGCCCCTGAGCAGACTCTAATAGCCCCTGGACAGGTTCGAGAGGCCCCTGCACAGGATCAATGGACCATTGGGAAAGCTCGAGAGGCCCCTGAACAGACTCAATGGGCCCCTGGGCAAGCTCGAGCGGCCTCTGGGCAGGCTCTAATGGCCCCTGGGCAGGTTCGAGAGGCCCCTGAACAGACTCGATGGGCCTCTGGGAAAACTATAATGGGCCCCTGGACAGGTTCAAGAGGCCCCAAAACAGACTATAATCAATAATGGTCCCCTGGCCAGGCTCGGGAGGCCCCTGAACATACTCAATGGGCCAATGGACATGCTCTAGAGGCCACTGGGCATATTTGTAGGGCTGTAGGTGGGCTAAATTGGCCCTTGGACAAGTGGACATGCTCTAGAGGCCCCTGGGCCGGTTTTGGGGCCCCTGAGTGGGCTCAATGAGCCCAGGGCATGCTCTAAAGGTCCCTGTGCATGTTTTTGCGCCCTTATGTGGGCTCAATGGGACCCTGGACATGCTCGAGAGGCCCATGGACAGTTTTTGGCCCCTCGGTGGGCTCAATGGCCCCTGAACATGCCCAAGAGGCCCCCTGGGCCGGCTTCGAAAGCCCTTCTGTGTCTCTGAGGGCCCTTGACATGCACCAGAGTGACCCTTGCCTGGTTTGAGGGCTCCTCTGTGACTTTTTGAAAGCCATTTAGCTAATGCAAATGGTATCTGGGCCAATCTCGGCGGGGCCCCCTGTGACCCGTAAGGGGGAGGGGGCAATTGCCCCCTTGCCCCCCCCCCCCCTGGCTGCGCCCCTGCACAGCACAGTCCCTGCTAGCATAGGTGGGCACCGTTACTTCAAAATGTAACTTCGTTACTCGTTACTCCGTTACTCCAACAAAGTAACCCATTACTCGTTACTCCGTTACATCATCACCAAATGTAACGGAAGGTACAGTTACTCCGTTACTCCGTTACTTGTGTAAAACGAAGTAATATCAATTCCGACAGAATGAAGATAGAGAAGTGAAATCGGTACCTATGTGTTTGTCTCGTCGAGACACGTCTCCCAATATGCAGCATGACCATCTTGGGTCACCACTTGACCTTGACCTGAGGTCAAATTTCTACGCTGTCTTAAACTGGTAAACCTGAATATACTTCGAAGCGCCTTGGCGCGACAAATACAATGGCGTACAAATTATGGCCTCATCTTTATTAGGTAAAAAGTTATTTGCGAAAAACTGGTTTGCCATGAATAGCCTTTTTGACCTTTGATCGCCTCTGCAGCCTAAACTATTGACCTGAGCTAAAATTTGAGGACACCATGGCGATTGCATATTTCAAGAGCTTTCGATTGTTTTTTTCGTTTGTTCCTAGCTATCATAGTTCTCGAGACATTTTGGGGTTTCTGGAACAAAGTGTTCAAATTGTATATTTTTTCATATTTGACCCATTTGACCTCGAAGATATTGACCTAGGGTCATGCAAATTGATTTGCGCCGTATCAAGCAACAGTCCAACAGGTACGATATTTGGCAGCCCTTTACGCCATATGACATTCGATTTTGTTTTACATGTGTAAGGCTGGTACTGGTGTGAATAAACCCGGGCGTGAAGAGAAACAAGTATAGGAAAAAAGTACCGGAGTAACGAAGTAACGGAGTAACGAAGTAACGGAGTAACGAAGTAACGGAGTAACGAAGTAACGGAGTAACGAAGTAACGGAGTAACGAAGTAACGTAGTAACGGACTAAAAAGTAACTAAGTAACGGACCACAAAGGTAACTTCCGTTACTCGGTCCGTTACTGTAAACAAAATGTAAGGAGTCCGTTACTTCGTTACTAAAAAAGTAACTTCGTTAGTAACGGAGTAACGGAGTAAGGGACTGGTCCCCACCTATGCCTGTTCTACCAACTGCTGCTCTGGACAGTGGACATTCCTCATTGCTGTGTGATTTGAGGATTGTCTGAGTTCAGATATAATATAATATATATGGTTCATCGTGTTCCTGTCATTTTGTATTTGTATTCACGATCTCAGCGCCTTTCCATGCAAGACGGTTTACTCCAGCAGAATCAGGTTAAGATGGGTGCAAAGTTAAAAACCACACATCCACGCTAAAAAGTAGAGACAATATATTCCTTCCCGGGGCTGGGACAATTCAGTGATCTCACCGAGTTTTTGTATCGGAAATATCGAGGACTCTTGGGTCCGAGGTATTTTCGATAAAACACGAGGTGTGATCATTGAATTGCCAGCCCAAAGGAAGGAAGGTATTTCCCATACATATTTTACTGAGCACTGACATTTCAAATAATGACGTAATAGACACATTTAGCAGAGGGTGGGACAACTTCACAGAAGAGTGGTATTATATAATACCACACGGGGCCGGGAAAATAATTATTTGGGACCGAGGTCCGCGCTGAGTATTCCGCCCGAGACCGAAGGTCGAGGGCGGAAAATTCAAGCACGGACCGAGGTCCCAAATCATTATTGCGGCCCAAGTGTGGTATGACATTTACTGTATGCCGCTGAGATGGGGGGGGGGGGGGGGCAAACAAAGACATATTTGCATGATGTTGAATTTCTGATGTTGTCGCCAATACAATGATATTTATATTCTAGTACGCGACTTTCGTGTTTAATGATGTTTACTTAAGATGAAAACAACTGTCAAGCAGTGTTGAACAAATTTCAGCAGGATTGTTTTCACTCTTTATACTATTTGCACGAAATCTGGGAAAACATTTCGGCCCGGGGCAGAAATGTTTTCCCAGATCAAATAACATTGAGCTGAAATGTTATACCACCCTCACGTGCTAACGTTAAAGGGACACTCCCACCTTCCCAAAAGTTGTCAAATGTAAGCCGCTTGTGGTGTAAAATATGGAGTAATTGCTGCCGGACACGATCATGACATTTGTTTATCGTAAACAGTGCTCAATTTCATAAAAAAGTTAAGTTTTAATATTTGGGTTGATGACGTCATATTGAGCTCTAAGAGAGCTATACAGAAATCTTTTACGCTGCTAAAGTATGGCACAATTATTTCGAGACAATTCTGGCGCTTTGAATACAAAACAAACCAAACCATTTGAAACACGCAAATATCTCCAAGTCTAACCTTAAAACAAGTCGACTATCATCACCATTTGGTAAAGATGGGTGACGTCATCAGCTTCAGACCCCTATTCAAATACACGTGGGGTTTATTCGTTACAATTGTCAAGACCAAGCTCGAATTTCTTTTTGATTAGACCTATGTGGTTGTTTTAACTGATACCCTACTTAATTTCAATGCAAATCCAACAACATGGCTATCTCAACTCAAAACTAATGTTGAGGTGGGAGTGTCCCTTTAAGGGGATACTCGGCATATGGTAAAACATGTTTTCCCACACCTTTTGAAAGCCTTCAACACTGTCTCATGCATACTCGCAAAAGTGTGGTATAATTACATGCTATTGTAATGCCTGGGTTTCTCCATTTAGTATGCAATGTTGCATGTACGGGAAAGTGAAAACTTAAAGGTCAGGAAAAAGAACACTTCGCCGGCCTACATGCTTGTTAACTATTTCAGCATTGCTGCGGCGATACTGGCGAGCGTTTCCGTGCTGTGGTCGCTAGATCCTGCTTCGGATGCTAGTTCTTCGTGTTCGGGCCACGGGAACTCCGGTCAGAAACAGATAAAATGATACAGACGAAAAAGTGAGCAGAGGGGCGTCTGGCAAGGATGTCCTCACAACTCCATTATAACCAGATAGAAGCCTCTCAAATCCCAGAAGTAAACTGAGAAGCCTTGGAAAATTGGTAAAAGAAGATAAAATACTCAGTTATTGAAATATGTCACTAACGGGCGTCGTTACAAACGGCAAGTAATCAGCTATTTTGATTTTGTTTTCGCCCTCGAAGCAGCGCGAACAATTCTTATGCCTATATTTCATTAATAATTAATTAATTTGATTCAAAGCTTTGATATAAAATGGACATTGACTGCATTTTTAACAGAGCAAAATAATGCATACGAACATCATAGACTGACCTACGACAGGTTTAGCTCCCTTTATCCCACGCCGATATCTCTCTTTGCCATTATATCACGTGCTAAAGCTATTTTTTTTAACCAGCCGTCAGCTAACTCGGAACTGAATCACCATATGGGGATTTTCAATCTGATAATCCACGGCTGTGAAATCCTCGGGTGAGGCTTTAGTAAACTTTCGACCGATGCTTAGTAAATATGGGGAAATTTGTTTTAAATTACACCAATATACAAAGTAGTAACAAAGTAGGGACAGGTAGTAACAAAGCTGAGCTAGGAATGCGAAAATATTGTGAAAATATATCACTGCTGGTGCTGATTTTGTTTAGCGTAGCGGCGCGGGATAAAACTATTACACCACTCGCGAGTATAAAGATGCGTTAATCGACTCGGCTTCGCCTCGTCGATTAACTGCATATTTATACTCGCTCGTGGTGTAATACATATTATACTATTGGTTTTAATTTAATACATGATTACTATTTGATAACCCTAAATGTTCCAAGCGGCTTGGGGCGCTGCCAATCTTCGCCGGTTGCAAGGTGTACAAGCAGGATTTTGCTAATGTATGGTCTAGAATAAAAATCTGCACATAACTGTCCTGAAACGTCACAAGTATTGAGAAGAAATTGAACTTGGAATATATTGAGAATAAATTGACAGCCACATAACAATTGCGCCGCCAAGAGGCGCGAAATTTGAGGTTTGGGAAGGTTGGAGCAATATTTTGCTATTTGAATCAGACCGTAGGGGTATCACGAGGAAATGAGACTGGAGCAAAAGGGAGGACCAAAAAACATATTGCCCCTCTCCCTTTAGGGCTAAAGGGCCCTCTGGAGCCGCCGGTGCCCCTCTCCCCATAATCTAAGCCCGCCTCGCCAAAATGCCCAACCAGTTCAAAATCCTTACGGGAGGCCCTGACCTCTGCCCAGGGGCGGATCCAGGGAGGGGAGAGGGAAGGGGTCATCCCCCCAAAGGTCCTGAAACTATGATTTTGCTCCCCAAAACGGTCTGACGTACAGTTGTAAAAATTGCCTTTGCAGCAGTCAAAATCCAGCTATCCACAGTTAAAAATTTGCAAATTTCGCGCCGCTTCGCGGCATGACACAAAATTCGCAATTGCTTATACAAATTTGGAAAATGGGAAAATCAACTTATTGAGTGTCTGGCAGAGGCTCTCCTTTGGCAGTACCTAATTGCTAACGCCAGGCCATCCTCCATCATAAAATATTAACTTTCAAGCGGGCTACATGTTTAGCTGGTCTGCCGAGTTCCGAAAAAAGGCGACGCGAACGCAAAGACGCGGATATCGGCACCCGGAAGCTGCTGCAGCGGTGCCCAACTTGCTGGCCCGAAGAGCTAATAGTGGGATCAGGCCAGGACCATCTCCCCAAGCCATCTCGCCCCAGGCTCATCCAGATCTACAGGGACCATTTATGCGCGGAAAAGTCGTTCTGCCTCTTGCTGCTTTCAAACCATTTGCACTGTTACTAGTTGTTTGTTACAGTTCGGTACATATGTATACAGTTATTACCAGTGGCCGGCAATGCGATCGGGGCATTGCCTTGGGGTCAAAATCGTACGATAATTCCGTAATTTGGTCAATACCGTAATTTAGTCAATACCGTAATTTGGTCAATTTCTAACGAATTTCCAATGGAAAATTACCAAAAGATGCTTGACGTATTCATGAAAGCAAAAAACATGGAAATGTGTTTCCTGACAGTTACCGGACTTAGATTCGTGAAAATGTAGGTTGGTGATTTTCTTTTTTTGCAATTTTGACCCATTTTTTTCGAGAAACATTTTTGAGATCGAAATTAAAGAAAAGGAAAAAACATTCCGAAACGTCAGCAACTGAGGGTGTCACCTACAGTGCCGCATGCTTTGAAGACGCATTTACGTGAACATTTACGTGGTGATTATAGTGTGTGCCATTTTGACCGATTTCAATGCATTTTTCGGGAAAAATTTAAGAAATCGAAATAAAAGAGGACGCAAAGGATTCTAAAAATCAGATTCCAGAAAAATTTGTTGATGCTTTTCCACCCAGGGAGTATGAGGAGTGCCAAGGGGTGCATTTTACCCCCTACGGATGCAGCTTGAACCCTTTTGGGCCACAACCCCCAAGAAACTAAGTGGGGTACAAATATACGTGACCTGCAAGTATGGGACCTGTGGTGCCACTCGTTCGATCTGTAGAGGTGGTGAGAAAAAATACCAGAACAAAAACATTTTTTTCTGCGCCATGTCATGATGGTGTGCAATATGTAAAGGTAACATTACATGGCCACTCAGTCTGTATATTGGTGTACATAGTGGAAACCTCGCTGCGTAGCAGGGGCGTCGCTGACGGGGGGTTGGGGGTTGCAACCCCCCACACTTTTGAAAACCGGGGGGGGGGGTGATCCCCCCCTGCATACGCATCTGAGGATACGCATAGAGGTCAGGGGATACGAGGATACGCATCAGATCAGACCAAACTTCCTGAAAGAGCGCCTGCATTTGGAGCAGGAGGTGGTCAGGAAGATGATCCAGATGCTACAGTCGTAGTCCGCCGAGGAGTTTATTCTCACTGGAAAGGCGATCGTTCGGGACCTGGCACGCTGTTCTCGTGGAACGCACCGGTTCGTTATTGTGTGAAACCACTTACCACGATAGTCGTCCATATTATACTGTTGCATAGCGGTGCATACATTGTATGCGGTGGTATTTATTTTAGCTCAGATTTTCTCCAGAACTAGGCCCTGTATGACCCAGATATAGTGTTTATTTGTGTGTGTCTGGCGTGCTTTGAGAAGCATTACGGTGTTACGTGGCTTAATCCGCAGCTCGTACAACAGGCCCCGTCATCCCGTTGCCCGGGCCTGGCAGACCCAGACCGATCTTGGGGGCCAGTCGGCAGGCCCTCAGGGTCAGGACCGGTCGGCCGGCCGGGGGCACGGGTCGCCGACCCGTTGGTCGGAGGCTCATGCACCCCCTGCCGGTCGCGACGGCCGGCCGGGGCTGCTTCGCTAGGTGAGGCCGCGTATTAATGCGAGGTGGCGCTGGCGGGGCTCTCATATGGGGAAATACGAACATTTATAAATGAACTTGTGCATGCTTTTCCGAATAACAAAGTGTAAACAAACACAAACAATACAGTGCTACGTATACATTTCATGATTCGTTTTTTTACGGCAGTAGGCAGCTGACAACACTACTATCACAATGTTAGCTCTTCTCGACTACAATATAACTGTTCTAAGGTTGGTTCGCTTAGCCCAAATTCTGAAAAATCGGCCGCCATCGGTGGAATTATACCAGCATTGCTGGAGACTGAAACTTGACACATTTTCTATTCTGTGGGCAGGGTATGGCAGTGGGCAGGCTCTTTGCTAAAAATGAACGTTTACCGTTATCTAGTGGAAAAACAAACGAGCTAAAAAGGAGAACTTTGCTAAAAACGAGCAACTTTGCTAAAACCGAGCAACGTCTTTGATGATTAACTATGCGACCGAAACAAAGTATTTCATTCCCTCTCCTTTGAAGACACTTGGTGGCCCATCAGTGACATTTCCTTAGAGGAGGCCCTGGGCGGGAGGCAACCAGTAGCAGCGGCCAAGCGTGGCCAGCGGCTCTCAGCAGACT
Organism: Chirona hameri; assembly: GCA_036785665.1. NCBI lineage: Eukaryota > Metazoa > Arthropoda > Thecostraca > Balanomorpha > Balanidae > Chirona > Chirona hameri. The sequence continues at coordinate 14,952 of JAXIVJ010009362.1, read as the reverse complement.
GGCGGGAGAGTCCCGCGCCAGCCGGGCCACAGCCGGCCAGGCGCATCGAACGGCTGATTGGCCGTTGCGGTGACCTCAGACTGTGAGATCACCACAAGCCGCCACTGCACTGGGTGGCGCTTCTCAGTGCTGTGCGGCGCAGTATCCACGGCCGGCCGGCACCAGCTGACGGCGGAGGCCCGCTCCTCTGACGTCAATCCATCGTTTGGACCCCTGGGGGCGTAAGCTGAACCCTCTCAGTGTCACCGACCCAATTGGCACTCGTGCATGGTGACTTGCACGAGACCTCCAAATATGGAGCCTCAGGCAACATCTGTTTGACCTGTGAAGCCTCTTGAATGATTTTGTTTTAACATTTGACACGTGCCACCCCGAGTGATGCATCGCCGGAAAGCGATCAGTGAGTTCTATCGGCATACCACATTTGGACTGGCTAGCTCAATATTCACAGGCAGCAGACGACCATATGTCCAGGGGGATTTACCCCCGGGGGATTTTGCCCCCTCGTGGTCGGCGACCCCAATGGATTTTGGGCCGCTGTATCGCGCATGTGACCTGCGAGTATCAAGTCTGTGTTACCAACCGTGTGACCTGAGGAGGCGAAAAAAAGAAAAAAATGATGGCGCTCACGTTTTGGCACTTGGCATGTGCCGCCACGTGCCATCGATTGACCCGACAATGGTACCATCATCTGTCCCCCGTTTTGCCGCATCGAACGGTGCCACCCGCGTCGAAATCGGCCTGGCCGTGTGGGCTCCACGTGCCAATATGCTCCGTCGGACACACACACACACACACACACACACACACACACACACACACACACACACACACACACACACACACACACACACACACACGCAAGCTGCTCCCAGTTTCCGAGCGACGGCCCGGTGGAAATCTTCGAACTCAGAAAAACATGTTAACATGTTTCTCTTCTTTCTACGATTTTGAATACAAAAAATTCACGTCGCTTCGCGGCGTCACATCGGTAGCCATCGTCATCGTCTTCGGTTCGTTGAAACGGTGAATTGAATGAATAGCTTTTTTAGCTTCTTATCCTCTACAAGGCCCATATTTCTGGGTTTTATCAGGCAAACCCGTAAAATTTCGCGCCGCTTGACGGCGCTAAACAAGTACCTACTTTAACATGAAAGCCACATTAAAAATGCTGCAAAGGCTTAAATACACGCATAAACATGGGGGTACATTTTTTCGTCATGTCAGCCGACCCCCGCTCAAAAATTATCGGCGACGCTCCTACCTACCCTCCCCCGGTCACCAACTTTCTCGCTGACGGCTGACTGCCTGCTACCCCCCCCCCCCGCTCAACAACTTTTGGAAATACAACACTGGATTCCCCCCCCCCCACAAAAAAAAACACGGCTACATCCGCCCCTGCAGGCCAGGACCATCTCCCCAAACCATCTCGCCCCAGACTCCTCCAGATCCACAGGGACCATTTATGCGCGGAAAAGTCGTTCTGCCTCTTGCTGCTTTCAAACCATTTGCACTGTAACCAGTTGTTTATTACAGTTCGGTACATATGTATACAGTTATGATTATCATATGTACTATTGAGCGCTGACTGCCACCGGCCATTGTGATTTACTATCCGAGTAATATGTATATGCAAAACTACATTAATTTTAATATTTGTCATCGTCCGAGATGTGTAATCAGGAAAGGGTATACTGAGGCTCAGGGGCCCGGGAACGATTCTAAAGTTGGGGGGGGGGGGGCGAAACCAAATATTTGGTTTTGGTATCTCACTTCTAATCTTGGTGCACCTTTTCGTTGTCAAATATTCCTCATTGGAAAACCGAAAACACGGTTCGAAAGCTCATCAAAAATAACTTTGGAACTATTTCTACATTTTTTGGTTCAGGTCAATATTGAGGTCACCAGAGGTCATCGAAGGTCAGATTTTCCAGTTGTAGGGCATCGCTCCAGGAACCCCCAAATATCTCGGGAACTATGATAGCTAGGAACAAACGAAAATAAACAATCAAAAGCTCTTGAAATATTAAATCATAACAAGTCATCGAATTTTATATCAGGATAATAGTTTGAGCTCCAGAGGTCATAAAATGTCAAAAGGGCTATTTTTTGGCAAAACGTTCGCAAATAACTGTTTCAAAACGTTCGCAAATAACTGTTTACCTAATAAAGATACGGCAATAATTTTGATGACATCATGTTCGTCTCGTCAAAGCGTTTCGAATCACTTTCATTTGGACCAGTTTAGGTCAACTTAGAACTTTGACCTCAGGTCAAGGTCAAGTGGCGACCCAAGTAAGTCATGTTGCATATTGGGAAACGTGTCTCGACGAGACAAACACATTTATGCCGGTTTCACTTCATTGTATTCATTCTATCGAGAGTTATTGACACAAAAAGTGTTGGTGACCTCAGCTGACCTCGGCTGACCCTGTAGGGGTCACTAAACAAAAATTGAACCTGGATCATCAATAATAGCATATAATAACATGATCCAGAAGGAATTGGACTGATATGCGTATCCTCGGAATAAGAAAATTTTAATATTTCCCCATTGACTTATAATTGGAGGTCACGAAATTGACCCGACCGGCGACCTTAGGTCACTGATATTCAAAATCTTAGATATTCGAATTGTAGGTACCTATGACCTTATGAAATCCTGTAAGTTTGAAACCGATCGGGCCAAAAACTGTGGCTGTGGTACGACCGCAAACTTATTTGGAGGTGTGGTCACGTGACCTGACCTGAGAGGACCCGTGGTCAAGAATTGCACACAATGTGGATAATTGATGCCCGAACAGGTGCGCCAAAAACAGCAGCTGAAACGGTGGCGCTGTGCGCCGTGCGCCGTTTTTGAAACGGCAAAAACGGCGCGCCGCCGTTTTTTCGCTATCCTCTAAAAACTTTAGGGGGGGTTAAACACCCTTAGGGGGGGGGGGGGGGGGCGTCTAAATGGCACGACGCGGCACGACGCGGGTTGACATAAAAAAAAAGTGGTGGTCATGCCACCCCCCCCCCCCCCCGTTTCCTTTGTAAACCCGCCTGTCGTCTGATAAAATACTCGTATCTGACGCCTGACGCTTTTTTTCTTGAAGAATCCCACCAGTGTGGGCTGCACCGACCGCTTCATCACCGTATCACGGTAACCTACGACATTTACGATAAATCTTGCTTGCAATTGCCGCCCCGTCGGCAGTGACAGCGAGGACAGCTAGAGGGCCGCACGCCAGTTTGACCACATCCGTAACGTTGACGTGGGATAAACTTATAAACAAAATGTAGCAGATGCTTATCGCCGTCAGTGCAGTAGCAGATCCAGAACGGGAGTTTGGGGGCGGGGGCAAAATTCCAAAAAGTCTCACATAATTCTGCAAACTCATCGTATTTCGCTTGCTTATGCATTGATAGCTGATTTAAACCAAAAACCTTCCTTGGTAAAAGTTGCTTAGATTTTCTTCTACATCAGGAAATGTGTCAATTTTGCGCCGATTTCAGGCGGTTTGGGGGGGGTTAATTGCCCATTTTGCCCAACCGTAGATCTGCCACTGCATCAGTGAGTCATTTTAACGACGACACGCCAAACAGACAACTGCCCCCAAATGTACCGCTACTAAAGTTTTTCATTATATCTCATAGAACATTTAATGGAAAAAGGAAAAGGAAGGAAAAGAAAGATATACGATGCTACTATAAAGGCAAAGCTATATAATAATAATACTTATGACATGCTATAAAATAAAAGTAAAAAATGAAAGTGACATATGGAGGCTTTCATATTGTATATAACTTTTTGTGAAGAAAATTGAAAGAGCTCATTTTTAGGAAAACTTCTGCTCGCCAAAGTTGGGGGGCCGCCCCCCCCCCGGTCCAGATGTTGGGGGGGGGGGGGCAAGCGCCCCCGCTGCCCCCCCCCCCCCCTGTTCCCGGGCCTCTGCTGAGGCTTGGCTCCACTCACGGTCTGGTTCCAGATATTACAATTTCGTTTTCCACGACCTAAAATTACAATTTTCACGTCGCTTCGCGGCGTCACATCGGTAGCCATCGTCATAACGAAGGCAGTCATCGTCTTCGGTTCGTTATAACGGTGAATTGAATTAATAGCATTTTCAGCTTCTTGTCCTCTACAAGGCCCATATTTCTGGGTATTATCAGGCAAACCCGTAAAATTTCGCGCCGCATGGCGGCGCTAAATAACAAGTACCTACTATAACATGAAAACCACTTAACAAATGCTGCAAAGGCTTAAATACACGCATAAAAATGGGGGTACATTTTTTTTCGTCATTTCAGCCGCCCCCCCTGCTCAAAAATTATTGGCGACGCCCTAGCCTACCCCCTCCGGGAAACAATGTTTTCGCTGACGGCTGACAGCCTGCTACCCCCACCCCGCTCAACAAGTTTTTGGAAATACGCCACTGGATTTACCCCCCCCCCCCAAGAAAAAAAACACGGCCAGATCCGCCTCTGTCTCTGCCTGCTTACCTCCCCGCTCCGCTGGGTTCTCCTGCTTACCTCCCCGCTCCGCTGGGTTATCCTGCTTACCTCTCCGCTCCGCTGGGTTCTCCTGCTTACCTCCCCGCTCCGCTGGGTTCTCCTGCTTACCTCCCCGCTCCGCTGGGTTCTCCTGCTTACCTCCCCGCTCCGCTGGGTTCTCCTGCTTACCTCCCCGCTCCGCTGGGTTCTCCTGCTTACCTCCCCGCTCCGCTGGGTTTTCCTGCTTACCTCCCCGCTCCGCTGGGTTCTCCTGCTTACCTCCCCGCTCCGCTGGGTTCTCCTGCTTACCTCCCCGCTCCGCTGGGTTCTCCTGCTTACCTCCCCGCTCCGCTGAGTTCTCCTGTTTACCTCCCCGCTCCGCTGGGTTCTCCTGTTTACCTCCCCGCTCCGCTGGGTTCTCCTGCTTACCTCCCCGCTACGCAGGGTTCTTCTGCTTACCTCACCGCTCCGCTGGGTTCTCCTGCTTACCTCCCCGCTCCGCTGGGTTCTCCTGCTTACCTCCCCACTCCGCTGGGTTCTCCTGCTTACCTCCCCGCTCCGCTGGGTTCTCCTGCTTACCTCCCCGCTCCGCTGGGTTCTCCTGCTTACCTCCCGCTCCGCTGGGTTCTCCTGCTAACCTCCCCGCTCCGCTGGGTTCTCCTGCTTACCTCCCCACTCCGCTGGGTTCTCCTGCTTACCTCCCCGCTCCGCTGGGTTCTCCTGCTTACCTCCCCGCTCCGCTGGGTTCTCCTGCTTACCTCCCCGCTCCGCTGGGTTCTCCTGCTTACCTCCCCGCTCCGCAGGGTTCTCCTGCTTACCTCCCCGCTCCGCTGGGTTCTCCTGCTTACCTCCCCGCTCCGCTGGGTTATCCTGCTTACCTCCCCGCTCCGCTGGGTTCTCCTGCTTACCTCCCCGCTCCGCTGGGTTCTCCTGCTTACCTCCCCGCTCCCCTGGGTTCTCCTGCTTACCTCCCCGCTCCGCTGGGTTCTGCTTACCTCCCCGCTCTGCTGAGTTCTCCTGCTTACCTCCCCGCTCCGCTGGGTTCTCCTCTGCCGTGTACTCGCTCCTGTGCCCATTACCATTACGGTAATCCCTTCATCCCGGTCTCGAGATCTCTGCGCGCTCCCCGGATACTGCCGGCAGCCGGCCCGCGGCGGCGGACGGCGGCCGCCTGCAGGTCGGGCCCTCGGCTGACAGATACTGTCGTCCTCCCGGTGTCTCTCTCCCTCTGTCCTCCTCCCCTCCTCTGCCGCGTGTCCTCCTCTCCCGCCGCAGACGAGGACAACTCTCACAACGGCCAGACATCATAGCGGATTTGAGAGGATGGATTTTGGAAACACTTCCAGATTCTCGGAACGTTTAAGAGGTGTTCGAAGGATACTATGACATGATGGAAACGCATTCTGTTCCCATATTAAATGCATACACACTCAAAGTGCGACAGAGGAGCATGCATAGGCAAAAGTTAGTTTCAGGGCTGCGGAGTCGACATAATTTTAGCAACTCCGACTCCGACTCCGACTCCGACTCCGGCCTGAAAAAAATCGACTTCGACTCCGACTCTGACTCCGACTCCGGCCTATATCCGTTCTCCAACCGCATGCTAAGCAATATCTGCAATGCCATCTATGTTTTCCGTGTGTTTTATTCTTAACAGTGTGGAGAACAATGCTACGCCGCCCGAGCACGGGCGCGGCGGGCCGGCCGCGCGTGCAGCCCAGTCGCGCTCACCTGCAGGCGGCGAAATAAAATGAAGATAACAACGTGAGACCGGCACCACTGTGTATGTCTCGTCGAGACGCGTCGGACATTGCGCAGCACGACATACCTGGTTCACCACATGACCTTAAACTACCTTGACCTGAGGTCAAATTTTGAATTTGACTTAGGTAACCTGGTCACCATGGTATGATTCGAATCTCCTTGACGAAACGAGCACGATGATATTAAAATGGGCGCCGTGTGACAGTAAGAGTCGGTGCGTCCAAAACCCCAATCATCATCAGATGACGTACAAACTATTGCCCTATCTTCATCAGGCGCAAATCTACCGCCAGTTGAGTAAACTTTCCACTCGATTCATTTTCCACTCATTTTCTTTCGAGAGGGATGTAAAGGTAATGCCCTAGGTCGACCACTATTCTACCGACCAAAGTAATCGCCAATTGTCAAAAAGTCGACTCCGACTCCGGGCCGGAGTCGGAGTCGGTAAGATTTTAGCGACTCTGACTCCGACTCCGACTCCGGCCAAAACTGCCGACTCCAACAGACTCCGACTCCGACTTCGACTCCGACTCCGCAGCCCTGGTTAGTTTCATATTCTCTTGTTCCATTCGCGAAGATTACACATTCAATCACTATAAAGGCAAATTAGCATATGCTTACTACTGCAGCGTTACGTGCAAGTGAAAGCGTGACTACTTCAACAGCTACTGTACTGGCTATAACATAATATATAATAACAATAATACACTATGAGCTGTAAAATCACACTATATGGTGCGACTGCAGGACATATATCTAATGGGATGGTCTGCATGCAAACTTCCAGGATAGTTGTATAACGTCGTTATGTCATCTCAGTTGTTAGACAATCAACAATATGTTTAGCATCCTCTGATTTAATTGATAAAGCATAATACACATATGTATCCTTAGCATGTTTGGCATCAGTTCAATATTTAATAACATAACAATACACCTATAGCCGCTGACGCATCTCATGCAATCTTCAAACGCCTTTCGCCACTTAGAGCTTACGCCATGGCACCACAGACAGATGCATCAGTTGTTATGTTGCTCGCTGTCGATGTATCTAGACATGCCACTGGTGAATTTCATTCACGGACGGGGGCTGAACTACCCCCGCCGTTCTGTTCACTAGTTATTTTGCCCGTATGTTGACACCGGGTCATTTAATCTGCGGTCCTAAGCAGTACCTCTTGTCAGCCGCGAAACCGGCTGACATTTGTGCTAATGTGCGCCGCTGAGCGAGTACCGGAGTCGGGGATGTCATGATTCGGCGTCAGGTTAGGCCGAGCCGCGGTCAGAAGTTGGCTGGCGGCCCGCTGTAACGTGTGTTATATGACACCTCCCGACACCAAACGACACCGAGGTACAACGAATGGGCAATATCTCTTGTCAGCATTGACTCGGGCCGCTCTTTGGAATGTGAATGAAATGCATACTGGTGGAAAGTGACGTTCGAAGTGTTGCCTTCTGTTTTATTCCGGTATATTGTTGGCAATGGTTGGCTTTTAATCATTGCTAGATGGGCTGAAAAATATCTCTAAAAATATGATGGGTTAACTGTTAAAGGAAATAGTTCACCTTCAACATGGGTTTTGAACTGAAATAGCAGTTTTGTAGCCCGTGTTGAGAAATCCTTATCTGGAACTGTTATTGGCTGAAAAGACTCTCCAGCCGAAGATAGTTGACTTTTTGGCGAAGGAATACGGCGCATATATGATGTACCGTACCGTCTGAAAGTGCCAGCACTGCCATGGAGCATGCGCAGACCCAATAACGCACACCATAAAATCAATAATTTACAACCTTCTATCCTGAATTGGCGCGATGTAGGACCATTTTTAAACAGAAAAAAAAGAAACTGTAGTAAAAAATATAATAAAAAAATTCGAAGGTGAACTATTTCCTTTAACAGCCTTAGGTATCTCAAGAATAAGTTCATTTAATCAGGCTTTGATCTCTCCCAGTATCCAACAATAACGATATAAATCGACCATTAACCGTAGTATACTTACACCTTACACGTGCTAAGCTAGCAAATATTCTCTTTTTATGTCAGTCCATGACAAGTATAACACCGTTAAGTGTATTGATTGGCATAGCATCGACCTTTAAAGCAAGGAATAGATTCCTTGCTATCGCTTGCTATAAATCGCATGCCGAAGTTTACTATACAGTGGTGTCTTTATATGACTTTAACCTACATAATCATAAAAACAAACCATTGTTTTCGATGAGTCGAAACAATGGTTCTGAACGAAGTCACTGGTCTGAACTGGAGCCGCTGCGAGAGAATCCAGTTCAGACCAGTGACTGGTCGTGGATAAAGGCCTGCAGAGGGTAACTAGTAAGCTGTGTGAAAGGCAGCTTCCAATGGTAGATGGTAACTCTCCGAGCGACTCGACGCCGCTGCTCATATACCTAATGGGATGGTCTGCATGCAAACTTCCAGGATAGTTGCATAGCGTCGACGCACAATACAGAGCAGAATCCGGAGATATAACTGCAAGAACAAAGGTTGATCTGGCAAATTTGCCCGCTAAAGACCCCAGCTGACCTGCCACGATCACAGAAATTTCTTCGTTGTTTTCCCAGTCGTACGCACTCCGTGCAGGACATCGGCAACTGAGTCCGCACAGCACACCGGACAGTATTTCCTCTCCACTGCAGACACACCGGGGACATCGGACAACTGAGTCCGCACAGCACACCGGACAGTCTTTCCTCTCCACTGCAGATACACCGGGGACATCGGACAACTGAGACCGCACAGCACACCGGACAGCCTTTCCTCTCCACTGCAGATACACCGGGGACATCGGGCGACAACGAGTCCGCACAGGCACACCGGACAGTCTTTCCTCTCCACTGCAGATACACCGGGGACATCGGACAACTGAGTCCGCACAGCACACCGGACAGTATTTCCTCGCCACTGCAGACACACCGGGGACATCGGACAACTGAGTCCGCCACAGCACACCGGACAGTATTTCCTCTCCACTGCAGATACACCGGGGACATCGACAACTGAGTCCGCACAGCACACCGGACAGTCTTTCCTCTCCACTGCAGATACACCGGGGACATCGGGCGACAACGAGTCCGCACAGCACACCGGACAGTATTTCCTCTCCACTGCAGACACACCGGGGACATTGGACAACTGAGTCCGCACAGCACACCGGACAGTAATTCCTCTCCACTGCAGACACACCGGGGACATCGGACAACTGAGTCCGCACAGCACACCGGACAGTCTTTCCTCTCCCACTGCAGATACACCGGGGACATCGGGCGACAACGAGTCCGCACAGCACACCGGACAGTCTTTCCTCTCCACTGCAGATACACCGGGGACATCGGACAACTGAGTCCGCACAACACACCGGACAGTCTTTCCTCTCCACTGCAGATACACCGGGGACATCGAGCGACAACGAGTCCGCACAGCACACCGGACAGTCTTTCCTCTCCACTGCAGATACACCGGGGACATCGGACAACCGAGTCCGCACAACACACCGGACAGTCTTTCCTCTCCACTGCAGATACACCGGGGACATCGGACAACTGAGTCCGCACAGCACACCGGTCAGTCTTTCCTCTCCACTGCAAATACGCCGGGGACATCCGGCAACTGAGTCCGCACAGCACACCGGGCAGTCTTTCCTCTCCACTACACCGGGGACATCGGGCGACAACGAGTCCGCACAGCACACCGGACAGTATTTCCTCTCCACTGCAGACACACCGGGGGACATCGGACAACTGAGTCCGCACAACACACCGGACATCGGGCGACAACGAGTCCGCACAGCACACCGGACAGTATTTCCTCTCCACTGCAGACACACCGGGGACATCGGACAACTGAGTCCGCACAACCACACCGGACAGTCTTTCCTCTCCACTGCAGATACACCGGGGACATCGAGCGACAACGAGTCCGCACAGCACACCGGACAGTCTTTCCTCTCCACTGCAGATACACCGGGGACATCGGACAACTGAGTCCGCACAACACACCGGACAGTCTTTCCTCTCCACTGCAGATACACCGGGGACATCGGACAACTGAGTCCGCACAGCACACCGGTCAGTCTTTCCTCTCCACTGCAAATACGCCGGGGACATCCGGCAACTGAGTCCGCACAGCACACCGGACAGTCTTTCCTCTCCACTGCAGATACACCGGGGACATCGGGCGACAACGAGTCCGCACAGCACACCGGACAGTATTTCCTCTCCACTGCAGACACACCCGGGGACATCGGACAACTGAGTCCGCACAACACACCGGACAGTCTTTCCTCTCCACTGCAGATACACCGGGGACATCGAGCGACAACGAGTCCGCACAGCACACCGGACAGTCTTTCCTCTCCACTGCAGATACACCGGGGACATCGGACAACTGAGTCGCACAACACACCGGACAGTCTTTCCTCTCCACTGCAGATACACCGGGGACATCGGACAACTGAGTCCGCACAGCACACCGGTCAGTCTTTCCTCTCCACTGCAAAATACGCCGGGGACATCCGGCAACTGAGTCCGCACAGCACACCGGGCAGTCTTTCCTCTCCACTACACCGGGGGCATCGGGCGACAACGAGTCCGCACAGCACACCGGACAGTCTTTCCTCTCCACTGCAGATACACCGGGGGCATCGGGCGACAACGAGTCCGCACAGCACACCGGACAGTCTTTCATCTCCACTGCAGACACACCAGGGACATCGGGCGACAACGAGTCCGCACAGCACACCGGACAGTCTTTTCCTCTCCACTGCAGATACACCGGGGACATCGGACAACTGAGTCCGCACAGCACACCGGACAGCCTTTCCTCTCCACTGCAGATACACCGGGGACATCGGGCGACAACGAGTCCGCACAGCACACCGGACAGTCTTTCCTCTCCACTGCAGATACACCGGGGACATCGGACAACTGAGTCCGCACAGCATACCGGACAGTCTTTCCTCTCCACTGCAGACACACCGGGGACATCGGACAACTGAGTCCGCACAGCTACCGACAGTCTTTCCTCTCCACTGCAGATACACCGGGGACATCGGGCGCCAACGAGTCCGCACAGCACACCGTTCCTCTCCACTGCAGACACACCGGGGACATCGGGCGACGAGTCTGCACAGCACACCGGACAGTATTTCCTCTCCACTGCAGATACACCGGGGACATCGGGCGACAACTGAGTCCGCACAACACACCGGACAGTCTTTCCTCTCCACTGCAGATACACCGGGGACATCGGGCGACGAGTCCGCACAGCACACCAGACAGTATTTCCTCTCCACTGCAGACACACCGGGGACATCGGACAACTGAGTCCGCACAACACACCGGACAGTCTTTCCTCTCCACTGCAGATACACCGGGGACATCGAGCGACAACGAGTCCGCACAGCACACCCGGACAGTCCTTTCCTCTCCACTGCAGATACACCGGGGACATCGGACAACTGAGTCCGCACAACACACCGGACAGTCTTTCCTCTCCACTGCAGATACACCGGGGACATCGGACAACTGAGTCCGCACAGCACACCGGTCAGTCTTTCCTCTCCACTGCAGATACAACGGGGACATCGGACAACTGAGTTCGCACAACACACCGGACAGTCTTTCCTCTCCACTGCAAATACGCCGGGGACATCCGGCAACTGAGTCCGCACAGCACACCGGACAGTCTTTCCTCTCCACTACACCGGGAACATCGGGCGACAACGAGTCCGCACAGCACACCGGAGTCTTTCCTCTCCACTGCAGATACACCGGGGACATCGGACAACTGAGTCCGCACAGCTCACCGGACAGCCTTTCCTCTCCACTGCAGATACACCGGGGACATCGGACAACTGAGTCCGCACAGCATACCGGACAGTCTTTCCTCTCCACTGCAGATACACCGGGGGCATCGGGCGACAACGAGTCCGCACAGCACACCGGACAGCCTTTCCTCTCCACTGCAGACACACCAGGGACATCGGGCGCAACGAGTCCGCACAGCACACCGGACAGTCTTTTATTTCCACTGCAGATACACCGGGGACATCGGGCAACAACGAGTCCGCACAGCACACCGGACAGTCTTTCCTCTCCACTGCAGACACACCAGGGACATCGGACAACTGAGTCCGCACAGCACACCGGACAGTCTTTCCTCTCCACTACAGACACACCTGGGGACATCGGACAACTGAGTCCTGCACAGCACACCGGACAGTCTTTCCTCTCCACCAGACACACAGACACACAGACACACAGACAGACATACAGACAGAAATGTTTATTCTTTTGAGGGCAAAAACAGGCAAAAATAGAGAAGAACTAGTGCATAAGCAATACTGCTTGAATCGAGGCACTAGTTCTGCAGTACGGTAACAATAACATTACATCGGGTCACTTTCACCATAACCACCGCCCGGTCGCGCCACACCCGTTAGCGATATGCAGTCAGTATCCAGCTTGACCACACCGGGGACATCGGGCGATCGAGTCCGCACAGCACACCGGAGACAGCCTTTCCTCTCCACCAGATACACCGGCCTGCCATCCGTCTGACCCGGCATCGTCCGGCTCTGCGCTGCACAGTCCCACCTCTGCGCAGTCGCGCTCATCGTTCTCGCATTAATGTCATCTAAATCCTGCCATTTACCAGAAGCTGGCCCAATGGCGGATCCATGGGGGGTAGGGGGTGGGGGCAAAATCGCCCCCCCCCCCCCATCCCAAGCTCGCCATGGGCGGCAATAGAAACTAGCACCTCCCCAAAAAAAAACCGCTGAAACTGGCGAAGAACAATGGGTAAAAAGAAAAAACCTACCCTGCTTACTGAATTTGCGAAAAAATAACTTTTTGCGAAATAATTTTGTTTTTGCCTGGTTCGTGTTTCCTCTATTTTGTAGCATTTTGGTAGCAGTAGGGATAGGAAAAGTGGCGCGTCTGACGCTATTTTGGAGTGATTCACTCACAACCAACGTAAGTTATAATTTTTCCACGCAGCCTTTGGTCTCCTGCTGCCTGCTGGGTGGCAGAGGAGCGCATTAGTGAATTTACTTGTATATATATATATATATCTATGTTGTGTGGAATACGTATTAAGTAGGGTAATTAGATTCAGTTAACAAATCCTAATGCTCTTCTTTTTGTAGCTGGGGCATTCCACCACAAATAGATAAAACAAAGTACAAAATGACACCGTCATGTCACCGATTTTGACCAAAATTGGTATATGGGGTAACCTGGGGTGCTAAAGCGAGCTGTGAAAGTTGTATTGCAATGCAAACAGTGGTTCCAGATATATTGTCTCAAGCATTTATATAAGGTCACGGTGCATGTCAATGTTTGTCGGCCCATATGGCGGATAATTTATGAAGCAATTATATATGTTATATGCCATTAGAATGGCAATGAGCTGTTTTATAACATTGTGATACTATTTCTTTATTTTAATTTTCAAAAATGTCAAAATTTAGTACGTTTTCAAAATTGTACAACTTTTTTGGATATCTTTTCTCAAACGTGTTTTTAATTTTTCGCTATGCTATTCTTACGTGTAGGGACGTAAAAATTAAGTGCAAAAATAAAATTGAGAGATAATTTGCCTCCAAATAGCTCAAATTTTGTCCTATTTTATATACAAATATGCTATTCGCTAATAACGTTTGACTGAATAAAATTAGAATGGTACAGTAAGCGTGATTCTGCTGTTCTCATCAAGACGAGTTGAATGCTCAGCAGCATGATCTCTTTCTGACATTTGATGACCTTGACCTTAAATTCCAAAGTTAGTATTTTTTTCTTAATTTTGATTTTTTTTTTTGATACCCAAGCGAAATGTATTTGTTATTTTTTTTACTTTATTATTTTTAAGTGTAAAGAAGTGTCGTTCAAGTATAAAAATACAATTGATGGTTATTTGTCTTCAAATATGCTAAATTTTTCCCATTGTATAACAATGTTATTTTTGTGAAAGATGTTATTCCCCAATAACGTTTGACTGAATAAAGATACAAAGGTAGAATAGACACCATTTTGTTATTTTCGTCAAGACACATTGAATGATATGCATCATTTCTTTCTAACTATCTTTCTTCTTCTCTGTCTCTCTTTCTAACATTTGGTGACCTTCACCTAAAGTCAATGATAAGGTCCAAGGTTGGGTTTCCAATTGTGGTCTATGTGGCGATGTTATATATCTTAAAACTTGTCTTATTGTGAGGAATTCGATTGTGCTTAAATAACGCCTGATCGTCAATGGCAACGTTTGAATTAATTTTAATTTGAATGTCAAATAGCAACTTCATAACTTCCTTCCCCGGTGTAAAGAAAGCCCGAAAATGTCTCAGTTTGCTTTATAATCATCAACTATCGGCAATTATTTTAATACCAATTAATTCCTATCTTCAAGACGAGTTCTAAGATAAATAGCATCGCCATGTAGGTCAAATTTGGAAAGGTGACCTTGCGCCGTGGCCTTGACCTTAGGTGAAGGTCATTAAATGTCAGAAAGAAGTCATGCTGCACAGCATTCAACGCGTCTTGATGATAACAATACAATGACGTTTACTGTGTCCTTCTAGCTTTATTCAGTCAAAAGTTATTAGCGAATAACTTATTTTTATATAAAACATCATGTAAAATGACAAAATTTTATTGGGGCAAACTATTTTGGGGCAAATATCCATCAATTATACTTTT
>JAXIVJ010009361.1:45000-51299 GCA_036785665.1 Chirona hameri | reverse complement strand
ATATATATATATATATATATATATATATATATATATATATATATATATATATATATATATATATATATATATATATATATATATATATATATATATATATATATATATATATATATATATATATATATATATATATATATATATATATATATATATATATATATATATATATATATATATATATATATATATATATATATATATATATATATATATATATATATATATATATATATATATATATATATATATATATATATATATATATATATATACACATATATATTAGGAGCTGGGGTTCATCCACTGCGTTTTTCGAAGATCTGAATGTCAATAGCAGGCTGCCGCCCTTATGGGAAGTAGTGACCTATCTGTCATGACGGTCAAACAATAGTTCGCCTGACACCCTGTGTACTGACTGAAATATTCCTTTTTCTTGCTGGCAGATCCAGAACGACCAAAAAGTTTTTGAGGAAAGGGCATAGTCTCATAACTTCGGACAAAAACATAAAAACTGATAAACTGATATACTGATATAAAATATAAACATCTTACTGTGCATTACGTTTTACTGGAAACAAACTTCCCTCAGAAACGATGCCTATATTGCGTTCATAAGCAAGAAATGTGTTCACACAATCCCTATTCCAGTCTTTTTTTTGTCGGGGGGGGGGGGCGGCAATAGCCCCGATCCCAGATCCCAGGTCCGATCAGAACTATTCCTACCCTTTTCCTGCTACATGTTCTGTTCTACCTGTTCAACAACTGCTCCCCTACCCGGGGTCTCCATCACACCCCGACTTGACTCTCACCCCGACTGACTGACTCGTATCTCCATCACCGCGGGGCACCCATTGTATATCGACCTATGACGTTCCGGCGTCCGTAGCGCGTCGAAATAAATCGTCCCCACGCCCATATCTGACCGCGACACGTCGTTTACAGCCCGCCGGCGCCAAAATGAGATCCCGAGGAGGCCTCTCGGCGCCGGTGTAAATATTTCATCACTATCACTAAACAGCGAGGCGGACCAGGGCGGCGGTTTAAACAGCGCGGCGGCGCGGCGATGACGTGAAGCGGCGCGGCGGTGCCAGGTGGAGAGTACGCTGCTCGCTGCTGCTGCTGCTGCTGCAGCTGAGGGCAGGGAGGACGGCAGGAGGGCAGACACGAGGTCATCGCCGAGTTGCTAGGCTGAGAAACTGACTGTAATGTGACGTGACGTGACGACTGTGAAACTGACTGTGACCGGTAAATAGCGGCAAAAGCTGGATTCGGTGAAGGTAAAGCTGAATTGCGTTTATACTTTGTGAGATTACAACTGGGCTTTTTGTTGCTGTTTTTTTTTGCTGATGAAATTTCATCAAATGTGATGACTTAATGCTAGACTAGGAGAGTATAAAAATACACCGCGCGTGGTATCCTCAACATGCAGTCTAAACGATTATGACAGTTTCAACAAGGCAATATAATAATAATAACCTTCGTTCGTTAACCCGGCATTGACTGGGGTCTCAGCCGAACGCTATTGACAAGGGTCGTTAAACGCCCCCTGGTTATCTTCCGAACCAATGATTGCAGCGAGACGCGCAAGGCGGCATTCGAAAGCTTTCAATGAGACGAATATAAATCATGCTCAATTTTAAAGTGAGGTCAAATTTCAGGTCATAGTCAGGTCAAAGGTCAAAATTGACGTATTTGAGTTTATGGGCCATACTTTCCATCCAAAGCCTTAGATTACGACCATGATCACCCAAAGTGCTGTCAAAGGTATCATACACATGCTGCATGAGCTAAAGTGAGATTATTGGCCAAGGCCAAGGTCAACGTCAGGTCACAAAAGGTCACTATGCTCAAAATATCTACGAAAGTCATGAAACACATGTTTTATGAATTATTTTCCACATATAATTCGATAGTGATAGTCATTTTACCACCAGACTTCATTTACGTGAAGGTAATGTCAAGTTCAGGTCAAGTTCAGGTCAATGAAGGTCACAATTTAAAATTCATAAGTTTAAATAACAAAGTCATGTTTCTAGACCAGTTTTGTCTCAGACATACAGTGGTGTCATTTATTTGTATGTACCTGGTCAATAAAACCCCCAAAATCGCACTTTGTAAATGACGTCAAGAGTTACCCATACTTTAGATGCCATAAGTCAGTCAAAAATGGTGATATCATTCTGAAATTGGCATGGTAGTTTCCTATATGTGGTTCTCTGACATATATTCCGGCTTTTTGAATATCTTTGAGAAAAAATGATTTTGTGGGCATTTTCCCCAAAAAAACTTTTTGCATTTTTGGGGGTCAAAAACCAAAATTTTCACAAATCCGAGACAGCAATGTTGTAGACCTTGTAATTTGCTATCTTTTGACGTTTTTGAATTGCATTGTGCTCAAAATATGTCATTTGTACGGTCTGCTACATTTTAGCTGATTTTGGTGTAAAACTCGTGTGAGTGACGTCACTCAATTCACTAAACTCGGAATTTTTCGACGAAATTGCTTTATTTTTCACAGAAGACGTAAACGTGATTTAGAAGAAGATATCCGAAGTTTCACGTTATAGCACTATTGTTTTTGAGATATTACGCAAATTCATCAGGGGGGGGGGGGCGTTAAACACACACCCTCCCCCCCCCAGTCAATGGCGGGTTAAGTAATCACAATCCGTTGTTTAAACTGACACAGCAAATACCAGGAATACGGACTGACGGGAGTTACCAGTGGCATGTTTTACGGCTGATTATTTGTCTGAGTGCCGGATATTTGGCTGGACCGCTGAATGGCTGGTCATCAGCCCCGATATCGCGGTGATTCCCAGTTTGTTTGGGCCGTGCAGGCTATTTGTTTAGTTGGATACCAGCTGATACGGTCGTAAACCGATTCGTTGACAAACTTTGAACTTAACAGCATGGGAAGGTGTAAAGTTGGCAGTTTCGGGAATAAGTACTTTGGAAGCTGATCGGCAGATGTATGCCGGCAAGAAATAGTTACACGTTTGAAGCATTTGTAACGATAACACATTCTCATTCTCAATTTTCATCAACATTCAACATTCTCCACACATTCTCAGAGCCTGACATCTTATCCATCCTGACATCTTATCCTATACAATATGTCCATTTAGCAGTGGTATGCACCAACGAAAATGTCACGTGCGATAAACTTTCGACGTATTCCTCCCAAATCAGTCATTGTATTGGGCAACTGACCTGTCCTGACGGGCAACCTGTTACCTATCCCGCTGTCACCTGTCCTGCTGTCACCTGTCCTGCTGTCACCTGTCCTGCTGTCACCTGTCCCGATGTCACCTGTCCCGCTGTCACCTGTCCTGCTGTCACCTGTCCTGCTGTCACCTGTCCTGTTGTCACCTGTCCTGATGTCACCTGTCCTGCTGTCACCTGTCCTGCTGGCACCTGTCCTGCTGTCACCTGTCCCGCTGCCACCTGTCCTGATGTCACCTGTCCTGCTGTCACCTGTCCTGCTGTCACCTGTCCTGCTGTAACCTGTCCCGCTGTCACATGTCCTGATGTCACCTGGCCTGCTGTCACCTGTCCTGCTGTTACCTGTCCTACTGTCGCCTATCCTGCTGTCACCTGTCCTGTTGTCACCTGTCCTGATGTCACCTATCCTGCTGTCACCTGTCCTGATGTCACCTGTCCTGCTGTCACCGGTCCTGATGTCACCTGTCCTGCTGCCACCTGTCCTGCTGTCACCTGTCCTGCTGTAACCTGTCCTGCTGTAACCTGTCCTGCTGTCACCTGTCCTGATGTCACCTGTTCTGCTGTCACCTGTCCTGATGTCACCTATCCCGATGTCACCTGTCCTGCTGTCACCTGTCCTGATGTCACCTGTCCTGCTGTCACCTGTCCTGCTGTCACCTGTCATGCTGCCACCTGTCCTGCTGTCACCTGTTCTGCTGTAACCTGTCCTGCTGTAACCTGTCCTGCTGTCACCTGTCCTGCTGTCACCTGTTCTGCTGTCACCTGTCCTGCTGTCACCTGTCCTGCTGTCACCTGTCCTGCTGTCACCTGTCCTGCTGTCACCTGTCCTGCTGGCACCTGTCCTGCTGGCATCTGTCCTGCTGTCACCTGTCCCGCTGTCACCTGTCCTGCTGTTCACACTGAAGCACATCATTCCCAGGTGAACATTGATAAATAGATAAACGTAAACTAACAACGGCTGACATTGGCATTGTATAAGCTGAGCTATTTGGCTTCAAGTTCAACACCGGTATAATGCAGTCTTTGTGCGTGGTGCGGCTACTGTATTAGCACGAATACTAGCACGATGCATTGTAGCTACTCAGGCATTCGTATTGCATTATTAGATGATTTATTGTAGTACTCTGAGCCATAGATCCAATGCTTGGTCTGAATTCAGACTCGACAGACCTGGTGCTGGGTCTAAAGTGGCTCTTATTTAAACTGCTCGCCTTGCCCGACCATGGCGTCTCTAGGCATTCTGTATTACAGTTGACCGTACATGTACCGTGCCTGACCCTGCTATGCACAGGTTACGCCACATTGGACCGTGTCTGACCCTGCTATGTACAGGTCACGCCACATTGGACCGTGTCTGTCCCTGCTATGCACAGGTCACGCCACATTGGACCGTGTCTGACCCTGCTATGCACAGGTCACGCCACATTGGACCGTGTCTGTCCCTGCTATGCACAGGGCACGCCACATTGGACCGTGTCTGACCCTGCTATGCACAGGTTACGCCACATTGGACCGTGTCTGACCCTGGTTACGCACAGGTTACGCCACATTGGACCGTGTCTGTCCCTGCTTTGCACAAGTCACGCCAAATTTCTGTGGTGCGCTGCACGGCCATGCTAGTGGCGTTTCAGTGTGTGATTTTCAATGGTTAGACTTGTTGCAGCTGATGCAGGTTGCGTTGCAGTGATGCACCGATATGTATGAATGGTTGCTTTTGGACCAGACTAGTTTCACGGCACCGAAATATATTAAAAAATGCCGCTCTTCATGAACGGTTCGCCAGCGTTCCTCAACCACGCGCTGTTTGTTTATTTTCGGCTGATGACGTCACTTGTTCGCGGACATCTTTTGGTGAACTGATGTTAATGTTTGCTTATTCGGAAAATTAAACAAACTTTGAACCCTGCAGAAATGTGCCGCCTTCATGTACGGCGGACCATCGTGCGTTCCTGCACGTGGGCAGGCTGCTCCGTAATGCAGTCACGTGCTGCGGTGCAGCTTCACTTTCCGTGCAGACAGTAAAGAATGCTCAAAGTGAATAGGGTAATAGGTAACACAATCAGGCCCTCTTGGAATGCGCCACGAGCACGGGTGGAGTTTCCTATTCAAATGGTGGGCCCCACCATTTGAACTGCCTGCCCTACCACCAACTTTATGCCAGCTTAACTGCCCCACTAACTTTATGCTTTGCCCCACCAACTTTTGTCAGATTTGAAGGTTTCCTGGAGTTAAAATGGTAATTTTTAACTTCAACCATGCAAGACAACCAGCCGATATTACATTTTGTCCCACCAACTTTTTATGAAAAGCTACACCCATGTCCACGAGGGATCGTTTTCGTCCTTTGCAAATCAACAGATACCGGTCCCCCAGGTGTAAGATGCTATAACCAACAGACGCCAGTCCCCTGTGTGGACAATGCACTGTGTGGACAATGCAATGCACGTGTGGACAATGCATGCAAATATACACTTCAATGGCACGGATTGGCTTTTGATAATGAAAAAGCCGAAAACCTTAAAATACGTACTGCAAAAAGGTCGAAAACCTTAAAAACATACTAAAATAGCGAAAACGTTCAGTCGTGGAGTAATACCTTAAAGGGAATAGTTCACCTTTAACATGGAGTTTTGGACTGAGATAGCAGATTTGTAGAGCAGATCTAAAAATGGGTTGTGGTGAAAGAATTACCTCCCTACGTTTAAGTAATTTCGACACAGGACTAGTGGGACCGGTTTCATATCCGCTGTTCCGGGCCACGATCAGGATATTTCGCTCGCCGCTCGCCGCCGCCGCCTCGCCGCCGGAGGCAGGTACACTCTCTGGCACGTAGTCTCTGGTCACGACGCCTCGTTAATATCTGCTCAGCCGCCCGGGCGGCGCGGCGGCCCCTTGTCAGAGACTGTACTTGGCGGCAGGCGGAGCGGAGCGGAGCCGTAACGCCAGCTGCTATCGTAAGATTTCTCGTGAAATAGAAAGAGAAACTTACTCCTTTCTCCACATATATCCATCAGTTGTCCAAGCCAAAGTCATATTTGTAGTTTTGAGCTCAAGGTGCACCGTATGGTTGA
>JAXIVJ010009361.1:5000-42500 GCA_036785665.1 Chirona hameri | reverse complement strand
CAAGCCACCCACGATTCTCTGCAGGTCACCCCCGATTGCACGTCAGTTTGTTTTAAACTCGTGCACTCTGTCTCAGGAATCGCTCTGCCTTATTCGTTCGCTCTGATTCGGAGGAATCACTCAATCAATCGCTGCCAGGGGCTCCGCCACGTGTGGGGACGGGGGGACGTGTCCCCCCATTCTTGAGCCAGGGGGGGATAATCCCCCCAATTTTCCCTGACGAACAATTATAAATAAGTATTCAGTTGTACTCATAGGTGTCGATTTATATACTTTTGGGGTGGCCCTCGCCCCCCCCCCCCCACAATGTTGAGTTCGGCCCCCAAAGGTGCTCTCCCCCAAAAATATTTTTCTGGCCACTGGCGTATCCAAGGGGGCCGGAAAGGCCAAGCCCCCAAAACACCTCTAGTCGACCAAAAAATGACGCATTTTCTAATTTAAGCGAAAATTTACGCAACTTTTACTAGAAAGTTTTGTTTAACACGCGCCCTGGAGGGGGGCGAAATCCGCCCACCCCTCCGGTTTTTCGAGGATAGCGCAAAAACGGCGGCGCGCAGCGCCACCGTTTTTTGTATACCTGTTTAGAAATGAACTTCCCGCATTATGTAAAATCCTTGGCCTCAGGTCATCTCAGGTCAGGTCACCAGACCAGGTCACATGATGACCTCAACTCCAAAACGTTTGCAGTAGTACCACAGCCACAGTTTTACGCCGATCGGTTTAAATCTTGCAGGACTTCATAAGGTCATAGATACCAACAATTTGTCTATCTCGGATTTCTAATATCGGTGACCTAAGGTCAGGTCAGTTTTGTTACCGCCAACACGGTTTTATCAATAACTATCGACATAATGCAGATAGTGAAGAGAAAACGGTACCAATATGTTTGTCTCGTCGAGACACGTCTCCCAATATGCAACATGACCACTTGGGTCACCACTTGACCTTGACCTGAGGTCAGATTTCTCAGTTGACCTAACCCGGTCACCATGAATATGATTCGAAGTGCCTTGACAAGACACACGCGATGGCGTAAACATTATTGCTTTATCTTTATTAGGTAAAAGGTTATTTGGGGAAAACAGTTTTGGAAACAAAATCACCTTTTTGACATTCGATGACCTCTGGGCCTAAACTATTGACCTGAGCTCAAATCTGAGGACACCAATGTCGATTGCATTTTTCAATGACTTTCGAATGTTTTTTTTCCGTTTGCTGCTAACTATCATAGTTCCCGAGATATTTGGGGGTGTTCGAACCGAAGTCTTGAAAACTTGAAAATCTGACCCTTGATGACCTCTGGTGACCTCAATATTGACCTGAAAAAAATTTAACGAAATACTTTCGAAAGAGCTTGTCTCGAGCTATCTAACGTCGTTTCCCGCTTGTCACTACGTTGCGTGTTTTTCGAGATCATAGGGGGGGGGGGGCAAATCCGCCCCCCCCCCCCTCCAGGGCGTGTAATTATCAGAGGTCCTCCAGGGCGCGTGTTAAATCACCTATTGACGTATGGAGAAGCGGAATTCGATGAGTTGTAGAATTGTGTGATTTTTTTTTTGGGGGGGGGGGATTTGCCCCCCCCCCCCAACAGATTTTTACCGTTCTGACATAACCATTATTCATGTCAAAGCGTAGTTTATGAGATGTGATATTAACCGCGATAGACGTTATAAGACGATATAGACGATAGGTAGACGTTACCACTTTGGGTTTGTGTGCCTCGTTTTTCATTTAAAGGGATACTGTACGGGTCGGATCTTTACAGATTAAAATTATAAATAAATGATGAATCAAGGAGTTTACCGACTAAATGTGTTATCCTCACCTAAAGAAATTGTTTTTAAGTCGGAAATGAATCGCCTAAAAAAAACGCTGAAACGGCTCAGTAGAGTGGCAGCTCTGGAGGTCAGTGTGCCATCGGGAGCTCACAGTGGGCCCAAAGTAGGGCAGAGTGGGCCCTCTGGAGGACAAGGTGGGCCCTCTGGAGGACAGGGTGGGCCCTCCGGAAGTCATAGTAGGTCATCCAGAGATCAGAGTGGGCCCTCTGGATGGAGGCCAGCATGGGCCCTCTGGAGGTTGGCAAGGAGCGGAGTGGGCTATTTGAATGCTTGAGTTGGCTCTATGGAGGACAAGGTGGGCCCTATGGAGGCTAGAGTGGGCTCTATAAAGGCCAGGGTGGGCCCCCTGGAGGCCAGAGTGGGCCCTCTGAGACCAAAGTGGGCTCTTTGGAGGCCAGAGTGGGCTCTTTGGAGGCCAGAGTGGGCCATCTGTAAGCCAGAGAGTATAGGCCCTCTGGAGGCCAGGGTTGGCCCTCAAAAGGCTGGCCAGAGTGGGCCCTCCGGAGACCATGGTGACCCTCTGGAAACCAGATTGTGCCCTCTAGGGGTGGCCAGAGTGGGCTCTCTGAATGCCAGAATTGGCCCTCTCGAGGCCAGAGTGGCCCTCTGGACGTCACTGAGAAAGCCCTAGTCTATCTGAGGAAGTACGCAACTTGGCCTGAAAAAGTCTAGTATTTATTTTATTTTTAGATTGAGGTCGATGTTTAGAGGCTAGCATCAGAGTTTTGGAAATTGTGATTGAAGCTTCAATCCACAACCAATGGCGTAGTCAAGGGGGGGTCTAGGGATTATGACCCCCTCCTGGAGCGCAGACTTGTGCTTGATTCCAGTGAAATCGAATCCGATTCCGGAATCGATTCCGTTTGTACTGGAATCGGAACCGGATTAGATTCCGTTGGCATCTAGGTGGAATTGGAATCAGGTGGAATCAATGATTTTAAGTAAATTATGGAATCGGAATGGGAATCGATGGCTATTTGAAGCGATTCCGTTTTATTTTCGAAAAAAAAAACACTGGCCATGAATGTAAGCTTCCCTGAAGGAAATTTGTTCCGATGAGCATGAATAGCTAAAGCAAATCTAGGCGATGATTTGTTACCTAATGAGAGTCAAAACATGCTCAGTAATTCTGCTTTTAAGTGGAAACATAGGTACAATGATATTCACTTATGACAGTGTTATGTGTATTTGACCGTAGAGGAGACCGGGGCTAAATCCATCACGGGTTGAATGCATCAGAGCTTATAACTAAAAAACTACCCATGAAATGGAAATGCCAGTGAGTCTACAAGAAACGCGCATACGCAAACCCTTTGCAACGGAGAAACAAACGCTCTTAGAAGCTGGCTGATCTGGCAGACGCCGAAAGAGTGATTTTTGAGGAAGGAAGTTAATATTTGCCAATAAATAAAAAAATAAGTAGACTCTTTGCAACTTCAGGTGTGGTGAAACATATACTTATTCATATGCTTCATATACTTTCATAGACCGTAGCATATACTTCTGGCGTTAAAACGATAGATCTTGTCTGAACTGCTTAAACATCCACCATTTTATGCGTTCAAAACAAATCAAAGTGGGCATGGGGCAGGTTGAATCGTTTGTGAAGGAGCAGGTTGCAACGTTTGGTTAATATGACATAAATAACGAACATTAATTAATAGCGTGGAATATCTAGTAAAACAAATAATATGCATAGTGTTTAACCCTCGCCCTACGAGAGCTTTTTCCACCTTCGCCCTACGCGGGGGGGACTGACAGGCCCCCTGTTAACTTCCAAACCAAGCAACTTAGAGCAATGCGGTACGAACCAGCATGTTGCATGTCATGATAGGAATCTTAGAGTATGCGATTCTTAGGTTTCAGTTCAAGTGTAACCTTCCAGGTCAAGTGAATGACCTCGGATTTACCAATGCAAAACAGCGATTTTGCTCTTCAGAAAACCTCAAAATTAGAAATTGATAAATGTAAATAAAAAGGCATGTTTCTAGACCAGTTTTGGCTCCGAAATACAGAAAAGGTAATAATTTGTTCGTATCTTGTCAAAAAAGAAAACAAAAAGTTATTTAAAAAAAATGACGTCATCGGTTTCTTACACTTAGGGAGCCATCACTCAGTCAAAAATGAAGATATTGCTTTGAAATTTTGGATGGGTATTTTCCATGCTCATTTCTCTCACATATATTCCGTGTTTTCTAAAACCTTTGAACATTTTGATTTTGTGAGGATTTTTCCAAAAAAGAAGAAGTTTATTTTACATTTTAGGGATCAAAAACCCAAAAGCTTGAAAATCCGAGATTGCCATTTCTCAGGGTGGGGGGTCTGTCAGGCCTCCCCCGTAGGGCGAGGGTTAAATATAATATACTAAGGAATATAATTGATATATAATACAGTGACCAATACAAAACGTTTTCAATATGAGTACGTTTTTGCCATTCATTTTATACGTTCCAGGGGGTATAGATGCAACCTTCCCCGGTAGCAGGGTTAACACGCGCCCTGGAGGAACTCTGATAATTACACGCCCTGGAGGGGGGGGGGCGGATTTCGCCCCCCCCCCCCCGCCTCCTATGATCTCCTATGATGCGGCCGTGTTCAAGGTCAGATGAAGCAAGCCGGGCGGACCGTCCTCATTCGTTAGGGGACGTTCAACTTTCGCCTCTAAATTCTGCCAGTGACTGAAATTGCGCGATCGGATGTTGGGGTCAGGGCCAGCCCAACAAGCTTAGATTAGCGTGGGTCCTGATCTCGGAAATCCATCCCATCAACATATTTATACGAGTAAGGCGCCGTAGTTGCCGAAGAACGAGCGAGCGCGAAATAAATGTATGGTGAATTTCAACCCGATCGGGCAAGTAGTTCTTGAGATACCAAAAAAAAGTGCGCACGTGCGCAAGTGCAGAGGCACCCCAACTTGTGGGTAGGCAGCGGCGGAAGTGTACCTAACCACACACCAAATTTGAACACAATCGGCTCAGCTGTTCCTGAGATATAGAATAGGGGTGTGCACGTGCGCACGTGCAGAGGCACCCCATCCCTGACTTGTGGGAAACTGGCGGTTGAGAGGTCCCTAACCACACACCAAATTTCAACACAATCGGCTCAGCCATTCCTGAGATATATAATAGGGGTGAGCACGTGCGCACGTGCAGTGTCACTCCACCCCCTGCCTTGTGGAAAGGCAACGGCTGAGCGGTCCCTAACCACACACCAAATTAGAACGCAATCGGTTCGGCCGTTCCTGAGATATAGAACAGGGGTGTGCACGTGCGCACGTGCAGAGGCACCCCACCCCTGACTTGTGGACAATTGGCGGCTGAGGGGTTCCTAACCACACACCAAATTTGCACACAATCGGCTCAGCCGTTGCAGAGTTGTTGCGAGAAAACACTTTTCAACACCCCTCACGCGGCACGCCCCACGCGCAGTGGTAGTCACACACATGAGTCGGCACCGGTCTCAAAGAGGGTAGGTTGGATGGGGCTGCTCAGCAAAGAAGTCAGCTTGTCAATCGGACGTGTGGTTGCAGAGATATGAGCTTCTCAAAAGCGTCGCCACGGATCGGGCCGGGCCGGGCCGGGACGCTCATATTCAGATTTTCCCATATACCACGGAAAGACGAGCGAGGGCTTCGCGCTCGCTCGTAAACACACACAAAAAAAATGGCCGGTCGTATGCTCGGCACACAACTTTGGTTTGAGGCGCCGTACGACGCAAGGCAAAACTCATGTGACTGTTTATTTTTTAGAACTGATTTAAAGCAAACTACTTTGTACCTATTCCTTATATTTTATCTTACAAACATCAAATGTGTCATTTGGTTGCCGATTTCTGTCGTTTGGGGAAGCCATGGCGCTGATATTAACCCCCTTGAATCTGTCTTTGTTTGGCCCCAAATTGTTTTGAAAAATCGACACCGCTGGCTGTACTTATTATTTGTTACCTCTCCCCTGTTCAATAAGCTTTCCCTGACGCTCCACCCTCCCGCTCAACAGCTTGTCGCTGACGCTCCACCCTCCAGCTCAATAACTTTTCGCTGACGTTCCACCCCCCGTTCCACAACTTTTTCGCTAACGCTCACCCCACCGGTCAACAACTTTTCGCTGACGGCGACCACTCGGCTCGATCCCGTCCCCCGTCCCACCCCCCCCCCCATTTCAAAGGCATGGCGGAGCCCCTGATCGCTGCTTCCAAAGAATGACATCAATGGAAAGGTCGCATGACACAAACCGGCAATACCTACCCTAGAAGTCCACCATTTCATATGCTCATTCTTTATTTCGCACCTGGCTTATTATTAAGCTTAGAAGTAAAATCGAGAACGGCAGAGATGCGTGCGGTACGTTGCTACGTGAAAACGGTTCCTGGGTTTTTCGCGCTATGAATTAACTTGCCTCGTAGCCTAGATTCAGTTAAATGATCCTATTTCGTTATAACGTTCTAGGAATCATCATGTTTACTCTGTCAAGTATCAATTATCGTGAAATTCTAACGAAGTTTGTCTGCAAAAGTCTGAAGTCCTTGCTGTCAGTGGGGCACTGCTTCTCTGCTGAACGTGATTGCCTCCTTGGCGTTCTTCAAAGTCACTGTCAACTCTGCTGAACGTGATTTCCTCCTTGGCGTTCTTCAAAGTCACTGTCAACTCTGCTGAACGTGATTGCCTCCTTGGCGTTCTTCAAAGTCACTGTCAACTCTGCTGAACGTGATTGTCTCCTTGGCGTTCTTCAAAGTCACTGTCAACCACATCTGGAGCCTCAGCCCTACTGAGCCCTTCTGACACATGAGTAAACCCTGCTAACGTTCTCAACCTCCTATCTTGCGTCCGTCCCTGTCAACTTGTCCACCTCGTTCCTACCTTGCGCCTGATCCTGTTAGCCTTATTAAATCCCTTTCTACCCTGCATAACTTTGCTTCTGGCCTTGCTACACTTTTACACGCTTCCTACATAGCTTGTGGACCTTCTAAACTTATAAACTCTTTCTACGTTGCATCTGGCCCTCCTCACCTTTTTACCTCATCCTACCTTGCGCCTGGCCCTACCAACATTTGTTACCCTATCCTGTGATGCGGCGGGTCCTGCTCATCTGTTCAACCCCTCCTGCCTTTCATCTGACCTTGGTAACATTGACATTCCTTCCCTACTCTGCCAACGTCTTCATCCAACTTACCTTGTGTTCGTCTGGCCCTGCTGTCTTTTTCCATCCTTCCTACCGGCCCTACATTACTTCTGTGCCTTCTTACTCGTTTCGACGCCTTCTTACCTTGTCTATGGCCACTGGCAACCTTTTGTACCCCACCTTACCTTTCGTCTGGCTCTGGCCAGTCGAATCTGCCGGTTGTCTTGTCTGGTGGCCAGCAGAGCGCCGCGGCCCCACACTGCCATGGCGATCCTACTGTAGGTGACTGTCAGCACGGTGACCGGGAGGAAGAACTGCAGCAGCAGCACGGCCACGGTGTAGTACTGGCGACCCTCGCCCTCCCACCGCTGCCGGCAGGACATATACACAGGCCATGTATAGGTCATATACAGGTCATATGCAGGTCATATACACGTCATATTTCAACCACTTGATCATTATTTTTTGTTGATAAATGTGGCGAAAATTGCATTCCAAAAATAGGGAGTACTACTGAAATCGTATTTTAACCGAAATGGGCGAATCAGGATCATGAACTGAGTATTTGAGACACAATTCGCCTCCCACGTACCTCCTGACAGACGCGCCGCTCGTGCATCATGTACCATGGGTCGGGCGGCACGAACGTGCGTGACGTCACGGCCGCGGGTACCGAGGTGGCCGCCGCCAGCGTCCACACCGCCCCGATCACGACGCGCATCCTGCGCCGCGAGCTGCGCGGCACCAGCGGGTACACGATGGCCCGGTACCGGTCTGCGGCGATGGCGATCAGAGTGTAGGCCGAGACGTAGACGGAGACGGGCTGAGCGAAGGAGACGAGACGGCAGAGGGCGTCCCCGAGAGGCCAGTAGCGGAGCAGCACGACGTAGACGACGGTCAGAGGCATACAGAGGGTGGTCATCAGAAGGTCCCCGGCGGCCATGTTGGCGATCAGGAGGTTCGTTACAGTGCGCATGCGCGGAGCGGCGTAGACAACGTAGCAAACGAGGCCGTTGCCGATGAGGCCGGCGAGGAAGAGGATGGTGAAACTGATCCAGACGATGCCGACGAATGCGGGGTCTGGAGGTGGTTCGGGAGGGTCGCAGTGCCAAGCGAGGAACTCTGAGACGGTGAGGTACGGGTGGCTGCAAACACAGTCGTGGAGGGAAGAGGAGAGGTCGGCGGGAAGTGGGTGGGAGAGACAGCTCTCGCCGAACCAGTCGGGAAGGGGTGTCGGTAACGACGAGTTGAGGTCGGCCAGGACCCTGTCTAACTCGCCGAGCGATGAGTTTAAGGTGGGCAGTGATGAATTTAGGGCGGGAAATGATGAGCTAAGGGCTGGAAAAGATGAGTTTAGGGAATAAAGCCATCCTGGATGGTCTGCTGATGGTGAGCTTGTCGCAGGTTGTGATGAGTTTGCCAGAAATCTACCAACGTCACCAAGTGACGCCGTTAGCTCTGCTAGTGATGTGTTGAAGCTGTTGCTTGACGAGAGAACATTCGAAGTGGAAGCGTTCGTTTCCGTCGGCGGCATGCCAACCTTCGCTAGAGACTCGCTAACGGAGGGTATCGTGCTCGCTGTCATGGCCACTTCGGCAGACAATGATGCTTGTGTTCTTGGCGAGGTCTTCATTCTCGAGCAGGACGTAATGCTGTCTTAGCTTGAATGCTCACTGCTCAGTCGTGAAGCATCCGCCATTTCTGTATTTGAATGTTTGTGTTACCTGTTCGAGATCGCTAGGAACGAAAGAGGCAGTGGAGAGCCTGACCATCTGCTTTAGCGCACTCCGTAAGGCCGCAATACCTTCACAACCTCTTGATCTTCAACTGGATGCATCAGCGAAGAAACACTTGATCTTGCTTTGGATGAGTTAGAGAACACGATCCGGAGAGATGTCCTTTCAGTGGCTGTTTGGGTGGTCGGAGATGTCGTGATGAATCGGTACTAGATGGTTGGTAACCGAGTCGGTCTCGCCAAATAGTCGACGTTTTCCTTCGTTATCTGTAACACACATACCGATGTAAGCTGATTACTATTTTCGAACCTCTACCAAACTTAAACGTGTGTTATCATATCATGTTGGCAAGTGTGCAAAGTATTTGACTTCGCACACTTGTAATAATAATCCTAGATACTTCAATGGGCTCAAAGTCAAATACGTTGCACACTTGCCACAAGTATTTGACTTTGAGCCCATTGAAGTTTCTAGTATTATTTTTATTATTACGAGGGTTCAAGAGTGGAGCATGATATTCCACTATTTTCTATCGAATACGATGGCCTGCAGCCTTTCCTGGAAGGCATTCAGTGTCAGGGAGGTTCAGCGAACAGAGAGAATGGTGCTTAGTGTTTGCGGCACGTACAACTTTCGACTCTAAGCTATACCAGTACACGCAACCTTTGCGCAATCAAATGGTACCGACAAGGCACCCATTCAGAAAGTTTATCTAGGAATAGATCTTTGCAAAGTCTGCTAAGCGAATACATTTGATTCCAGAAGCACACAAAAACGAAGCATTGGGACTGAATATACATATTGGAAAATATTGTAACAGGGTACGATTGAGGCGTACCCGAGGGAAGCAGTGCATATCAGACATTGCGCTGTCAACTGTAGGGCATTTCTCCCAAACATGATATTGTTTTCAAGTAGTTAATTAATCATTTTACTGCCATAGTTAAAGGAATATTTCACCTTTAACATTAGTTTTTACCCGCGCCGTGCGGGGGTTTGGACACCCCCTCCAGTTTTTCGAGGATAGCAACAACAAAAAAACGGCGGCGCGCAGCGCCGCTGTTTTTGGCACAGCTGTTTCGGCATAAATTGCCCACATTATGTAAACAAAATACTTCGGGTCATATCAGGTCAGGTCACCAGACCAGGTCATTTGACACCACCTCCAAAATAACTTGTGGTCGTACCACAGTCACAGTTTTGGGATGATCGGTTTTACACTTACATGATTTCATAAGGTCATATATATATATATCTACAATTCGTTTATCTTGGATTTTTTTATATCAGCGACCTAAGGTCGGGTCAATTTCGTGACCTCCCCATTATAAGTCAATGGGGAAATATTTAAATGCTTCCTATTCCAAGAATACGCAAGATATCAGTCTAATTCCTTCTGGATCATGTTATTATAGGCCATTTTTGATTACCTAGGTGCCATTTTTGTTCAGTGAACCCTACAGGCTCAGCCGAGGTCATCCGAGGTCACCAACAATTGTATGTCCATAACTCTCGACATAATGACGATAGAGAAGTGAAACCGACACCAATGTGTTTGTCTCATCAAGTAACGTCTGTCCATATGCAACATGAACTACTTGGGTCACCACTTGACCTTGACCTGAGGTCAAATTTTTCAGTTGACTTAACTTAGTCACCACTAACATGATTCAAAGCGCCTTGACGAGAAAAACACAATGACATCAAATTTATTTTCTTGTCTTTATTAGGTAAAAATATATTAATGAAAACTGTTTGGTAAAAAAATAACCTTTTTGACATTTGATTAGCTTTGGAGCCTAAGCCATTGACATGAGCTAAAATTTGAGAACACTTTGTGGATTGAATTTTTCAAGAGCGTTCCATTTTTTTTTTTTCCGTTTGTTCCCAGCTATCATAGTTGCTGTGATATCTGGGGGTTTTCTGGAGCGAAGTCCTAAAACTGGAAAATTTGACCTTTGATGACCTTTGATGACCTCAATATTGACTTGATAACACAATATTTAAACTACTTTTGAATATGCTTGTCGAGAGCTTTGGAACACTTTTTTCCTCGTGTTTCTAGCCTTTTTAGTTCTCGAGTTACAGAGGGGGTGTCTGAACGGGGAACTATCAAAGCGTTCAAAGTTGTAGCATTCAATGCTTGTACCATCCAAAATCGCAGCCAACAACGCTTGCGACATCCAAAATTCGCCCGGGTAGGGGACATCTTCATGAGCCAAACTCGCCGCATCCAAAATGGTTCTCGCCGCATCCAAAACCGTAGCATACAGCCACATACAAAGCCGTGGCAGTCAAGCTTGCGCCATCCAAAACTGTCTGGCGCGGTCATATTGGAACTACTAGTTGCAGTGAAACCCGCTAGATGGAGGGACTAGCGGGGTGATGACGTAGTCACTCTGGCACGCAAGCCGGCTACAGTGGAATATGTTTATGCGAATGGACATCTGACACCACACTGGGCCCGACGTCGCCTCGCATCGGCCGGCAGCTGTCGGGCGGAGAGGAGGGTGGCTGGTACAGACCGGCGGAATGGGGAGTGTTACATCGAGACCGTGGGAAAGCTAATGGTAAAGCCCAGGCTACACTATGCGTGATTGTCAAGGAAATCACGCGCGTGTCCTCCGTGTTTGCAGCACTTCCTTGACGTCCGGGATCTGCCGGTCAAGCAAATCACGCAAGGAAAATGGATAAACCACTGCATTTTTTTAATCGATAAACCACTGCATACAATTTGCTCAAACGCTTCTTCATTCATCTTCCGCCACGATACTCAGCACAAATTATTCATGTTTAGGTCTAGTATAGACCTAAACATGCGCGAAATCAAGCAAAATGATAAAAATCCTGCAACACGCAATCTCGTAAAACACAAGGTCAGAATTTTGAACTTTTCATCGTTCCGTCCGTGACGGGTCTGCGGAATTTCCTTGACGTTTCATCCGGGATCTGCGTGATGTGCCAGTGTAGCTCACCCAATGTATGTATGTATGTATGTATTAAAACATGAACTATCCACACGAATGAGGTTTTTACAGTTGTTTGTCATGTTGGCAGGTTACACAGGGTACAATACAAAACACATCAGCATGCACTTTCACACTTCCACACACGCATAAAACTCAGTGCACCTCGCATGTCACGTCAGGTATGGCGCCCTGGCTCCAGGCTACGCTTCAGCTCTCTCATGAACTTGCCAGCAGACATGCACTCGAAGTCGCGTGGCAGACCGTTCATATTGCGCGCAGCGCGGTAGGCAAAGCGCCTCTTTCCGGCCTCTGTCCTGACCCGAGGAAGAGATAGGTAGTGGTCCTGTCGGGTCGTTCGAGAGTGCGCCGGTCTCTCACAGTTGTGAGAAAATAGACCGGCGAGACTCTCCGGCTCAGCGGTGCTGCGGACTTTGTGGAGAAGACAGAGGGTTTGATAAAGGAAGAGGTCGGGAGCATCGAGCCACCCCAGTGCTTCCCGCACCTCCGAAATGTGGTCAAACTTGCGTTTTCCGGAAACGACTCGCGCTGCAAAGTTGATGAGTTTTTGAATGCGATGCAGGTTTTTGGCAGAGCCGTTTCCGTACACGACCAAACAGTAACGAATGTGAGAGAACACTAGGGCGGTGACGATTTCGGGAAGTATTTGTGACGGGAGGTAGTGACGGATATGGGATAGACTGACAAGGATACCGCAGCACTTACGGCAGAGGGCTGACACATGAGCGTCCCAGGTGAGGTGCTGATCAAAAATGACACCCAAGTTGCGTGCCTCTGAGTGAGGTACCAGGTAAGTGTCACGGAACTTGATAGTAAACTGAGGAAGTGAGCGAAAATTTTGTCGTGATCCGATGGTAAGGAGTTCGAACTTCCTTACGTTAACTTTAAGCCCATTGCAATGAAAGTAGTCCCCAAGAGAAGCGAGAGCCGACTCCATGCGGGCGATAAGCGCTGGCATACAAGATTTTGGTTCCGAAATCATGACTTGAGTATCATCGGCATATTGCACCACAATCGCATCAGCCGCATGAAGACTCAAGTCATTTGCAAACGCGCTGAAGAGAATGGGTCCGAGCGATGAGCCCTGAAAGACCCCTTGATTTATATCACGCGGAGTGGACGTTACAATCTTGCCATCAGAGCCAGGGAAGCTAACACTCTGAGTGTGACCGTGCAAGTAATTTTGGAACCACAAAGTGTCTATGCCGAGAGCCTGAAGTTTGACTAACAGTTTTCCATGGTGAATAACGTCAAAACATTTGCTTAAGTCAATCAAACAAAGCAAAGCAATTTTACCAGAGTCGACAGCCGAGAGCATGTGGTCAGTGATACAAGTGATGCATTTACTATCAGCTGAACTTTCTCTGTCACGCAAATCCCGACAACACGGATAACACGCACATGATTTTCAGGAAATCACGCATAGTGTAGCCTGGGCTTAAAGCTACGACACTTGTTGGTAAGGCCAAGAAAATAGTTCACGAGGATGGGCGTTAGCTGCCACGTTTCGATATGCGATTACCGGCCCATTCCGGTAAACCTCATGGTACTAGCTTATGGTACTACTACTACCACCATAGTCATTGGCGGATCCAGAACTGTGGTTTGGGGGGGGGGGGCAAATTCCAAAATAAATATCACACAACTCTGAAAACTCATCGGATTTTGCTTGCTTATGCATTGATAGCTGATTAAAAAAACTTTCCTTTGTAAAAGTTGCTTAGATTGTCTTCTATGTAAGGATATGTGTCAATTTTGTGCCGATTTCAGGCGGTTCGGAAGGGGCCCATGGCCACAATGCCCCCCCCCCCTCTCCTGGATCCGCTAGTGTCTGCAACGGATTTAATTAACGAATTTCTTATTCTATAATTAATTATTAATTGTGATGATTTATTATTGAAAATTTAACATATGAATAATTTAATAGTAATACATAAATATAATAGTTAACCCATTAAGTAAGTACCAAGGTGTGTTCTAGATGGGCTGGATCAACAGTTTTCTGGTCGCATAGGGAGAGCCACGTCCTGACATAGCTTCAAAAACTTCCGCCCCCTAACTTCAGGCGTTATCGAAATATAGAGACACCGCCTCTAAACGGGACGGTCCGGTTTTGACCAGGTGGTCCGAGAGTGATAGTAGTGGCCAGGCGCCACTCCGCCAGCCGTCCCCCCCCCCCCCCCCCGGGGAGGGGGGGGGGGAGTGGCCAGGCGTCCCCCGCGCGCCTTTTACCGTGTGCCCGGTAACCTGACCTCTGTTCCTCCCCCCTCTACTGCGCGCGCTCCCACGCTGCTTTCTTCATTAGTGACGACTGACGTGGCAGACATGACTCGGGCCACGTGAAAAGCGACCGTGGGGACAATTAAGAGATCTGTTTAGGCAGTGGAGCAGTTCATGTTCCTATACTTGATCCTATTCCGATCCGACTCCGCCACTCCGCCTTTCTGCTCGGCTGCTTCCCACTCCACGTACCACGGCGTTGAACCAGGGCCGCACCATCGCAACTGATTCATGTTCCGTCCGCTCACAAGGCTAACAAGGAGACTACTAAGCGAGGGCTATTCCGACGGGCTGTATTGGGATTCAATGCACATGTGGAAAGATTACAAGCTGCTGATCCGTTCCACGCAATGTTTGCTAGCTTCAGAGAAGAGTTCGCCATGGGCCGGGCTGGCCCTATGGTCCCTGGGCCGGGCCTGGGGCGGACCTCAACTTCAAGGAAATCACCGGGCTCTGGACGGGCCTGGGCGGATAATTTTGAAGTAATGCGCGCAAGCTCAGGTCAGCTTAAAAATATTTTAACCAGCAGTTCATTTACACAGCAACACACTGTTGCTGTGGCTGTGGCTTTTTGGAGGGGTTAGCATAGTTGGATCATTGTTTCACATTTATAGTATACAAGTAAATATGCTAGGACACAAGTGAATATGCCAGGCCCGGTCGGGCCTGGTAGGATAATGATTGCAAATTTTGTGAAAATAATGATATCTGATATCTGATATCAGATATCTGATATCTGAACGGGCCGGACCGGGCCTGGGCTTGGTGTTCATGGGCCTGGGCCGGGCCGGGCTGGGGGCTGGTGGGCCCGTGTCGAACACTGCTTCAGAGCAAGTGTGATAAAATATGTAAGAGACAATCCCGTTTGATGTTGGTGATTGATGATTGGTTGTCATGTGGTTTTAGTATTTTAGTATTGTATATTTTCGTGTGTATTTGGTTTGTCTTGTTTCCTGACTTCACCTATTAGTGGGTTTATTGACCTGTTGGTGATCAATAGATAAATCAATAAATGGAGGTGGCACCTGAAATCGATAGACGAGGCCAAAATATGATGTAACTTCATCACATTTTGCCTATAAACGTTCCTACCGAAAGATATTGGCAGTTTCATACCGACAAGCGAGCCACGCTTATATCGGTCGGTACTCAGCAAGTACTCGGTAGCAAATTCAGTAAATTAGCCTCCCTAAGCATTGTTATTTATCATGAAGGTATGCAATATGTTTCCTGCACTCTTATCTTTTGCGAATATGTGCCAAACTTTAATCAACAATCAACAATCATTTGAAAGAAGTGCATTGCAATCGGCAGTTTAGGTTGGCCCCGGACTGCAACCTATTTAGCATCGGCGATTTGTTTATAAGTGCCCATTCAACAATGTTGAATATATTGATGCAAAAGTGCCCAGATGTTCCAATAGTGGAGGGAAAATACCGATCATTAATTTTCCCAAACTTCCAACTTTGAATTAGGGAATAATTGTATTTAATTCTTAAATTTAGATCACATCATTTGAATACCATAACGGTAGCGAAATAAATTGTTGCTAACAAAATACAAAGGTGATTATCTCCCTTTAACCCGCGCGGCGCTGGGGTCTCCATCCGAACGCGCCGCGCTGGGGGGTAAATTTTACCCCCCCCCCTCTTATCTCCCGAACCAATAATCGCAGCGAGACGCGCAAGGCGGCGATCGGAAGCTCTCGATGGGAAGATTCTAAGTAATTCTTAAATTTTTATTTAAAAGGTCACATATCAGGTCAGGGTCAGGTCAAAGGTCAAAACCACCTGTTTTCGAGATTATTGGCTGCAGAGACCGGACTATCAACAGCAGCGCGCCGAAACTCTGCCAAAACACTTCTAAATATAAGGAGAGGGTAATGCTTGAGTATGAATATCATACTAATTACAGGTCAAGGTCAAAGTCAGGTCACAAAAGGTCACACTGTGAAAAAGTAATATGAAACCCATGTGACACATGTCTCATGGGTTATTTCAGACGTAGAATCCAAAAATAATGGTTATTTTGACATTTGACCTCAAGGTCAGGTCAAGATCAGGCAAAAAAGGTCAAATTTTGAAATCCAAAATTTGCAATAACCGACACATGTTTACGGTTCAGTTTTGCCACAGCAATCCAATGGTGCAATTTGTTTTTGTGTACGATGTCTAGAAATGTCAAAATTTGCGATTTTTTAAATGCGTCCATCACATTGAACACTTATTAGTGTCATTTGGGGGTCAAAAATATAGATATTTGTTTGAAATTTGGAATAGTCACTCATTAGAGATGGTTATCTGACATATCTTCCGTTTTTTTTTTAAATTCTTACAATTTTGGATTTTGTAAACTTTGAAAAAAATAAAAAGATTTTTGCATTTTGGGGATCAGAAAATCAAAATTGTGGAAATCCGAGATAGCCATCTTGTAGAGAATGTCATTTCCTTCCTTTTGACGTGCTTTGTTTGCAATTTGCTTCAATACTCGCTGTTCTATCATCGATCAAAGT
Source organism: Chirona hameri (assembly GCA_036785665.1). NCBI lineage: Eukaryota > Metazoa > Arthropoda > Thecostraca > Balanomorpha > Balanidae > Chirona > Chirona hameri. Next base: position 26,030 of record JAXIVJ010009361.1, on the reverse strand, counting down.
TTCGTCCATTTTGGACCGAAAATGGCGTTACATGACGTCACTAAAACGCTATTTTCGCAAAAACTTCTCGACCGATTTTCTCCAAAATTTATCTGAAGACGTCAAATCGATGCCAGATAAGGTACTGAAAGTTTTGCGTCGATATCTAGTGTTGTTTTGAATCTATAGTGAAAACCCGGGAGGGGGGTAAAATTTACCCCCCAGCGCCGCGCGGGTTAAGAGCCTCTGTGCGATTTTCAAAAATGAAATCAATTCGGCAAAACTAGCAGTGATAATGTCATATAACAATGCGCATGCTTTTATTGAAAAATAGGCGTATTTGACCTGCGTCGGTTTCCGCTACTGTGTGTTTTCTTTCATTTGCAGCATCTCGCTATGATCATGATACTTGTTATCGAAAGCTTTGCGACCTATGTCCTATAATATAAAACATGGTTTGAGTTATTATTGTCATTATACACCATCTATAATGAATCAGTTACAATAACTGATCATGATAGATGTATATGTGTAAATGTATATGTGCGTGCAGCTGGTCGCATGGCCTATAACAGGGGTGGAGCTTCTCCAGAAAAGTGGGGGGCTGAGCTGGGAAAGTCGCTTGGAGTACCATGGAAATCCACAAAAGTACAGGTTTGTCTCCGGTATTGACCCACTTCCTCGTTAAGGTTGGGGGGGGGGGGGGGTGAAGCCACCTCAACTGAATAGGAATAGGATCCCTGGCCTATAACTTGGACAGAACTGTTCAAATGTGCATCTCGCCAACAATTATAACCTGCTTAAACTTGCCCCCCCCCCCCCAAGTGGCCGTTGTTTGCCTTGACTGTGGGGGGGGGGGGGGGGCTTGCCTCCCTAGTTAACATGTTAGACGAGTCCCTGGTTCTTTTGGTGCCCCATCCATCAAATGCATCGTAAGTCTTCTAGAGAGCGAAGTTGTCGTGACTCCAATGTAGATTTCTTGACGAAGCCTACAATCTTGGTGTGGACATATAAATTGATAAACCACATTGGTGCACTTCAACTTGTCTTTACTCGTGTTGAGATTGTTTTTTATTACTAAGTTTCGTGTTTTCTTGTTTTGATAATAAACAAGTTCTTGTTTTGATAGTAAGTTCAAGTTTTTGGTTTTTGTCTATGCATTTCACCTTTTGTATGATACTACGTATGACTCGTTCGTCAACTTTGTACGCTGAACTCATTAAGTTACGGTAATAGAGTTGAACGTAGCTAGTTGTTTGACCCTGCATGACACTGATTGACATACTTCTTTAGCTGCGCTTCAATCTCCGTATCTACTGCCTTATTTGAATAGCCGTTGTTCACTATAAAGACCTCCTTTGCTCTACAAAATTCAGAGTGTAAAAGTTCATATGTAGAGCATATCTATTACATTGCAGAGCATATCTATTAGCATATTGCAGAGCATGTAGAGCATATCTACTATATTGCTCTTCTCACAAAGGCTCTTATCACACTCACTTTATATTTTTCAGGGCATTCGTTTTTTTGCGTTCATTACGTCCCCTGTGTTTGTGGGCTTACGGAAAACACTAGTGGTGAATTTACCATCTCTACTATCCACTAGGACGTCTAGAAATGATAACGTTTGTCAATGCTCTTTTCAAAAGTGAAACGTAAGACAGAGTTGTTCTCTCTCCAGACTAGCTATCAAGCTTTGTAAATGTTCATTGCTCCGCACTTCTACAAAAAAAAATGTAATCTACATACCTGCAGTAGGTCGAAGGCGCAAGATTGGTATCATTTAAAGCTTTGTTCTCAACAAAACACATGTAGAAGTTAGCGAAGAGTGGCCCCAGAGGCAAACTTATTGCCACACCTTCTTTTTGCAAGTACAGTTTTCCATCCGGACCGCGAAATAGAGATCCGGTGGTGCAGGCACGTAACAGTTTCTCTAAGAGCGCTTTAGATAGCTTTGACGGAGGCAGTTTGTTGCTACGTTTATCGTATACTTCATCAAGAATGATCTTGATGGTATCCTCGACTGGAACGTTAGTGAAAAGGCTTTCCACGTCGATAGACGCTATGTCACCCTGTGGCCTCTTAGCCCGCAAGATATCTACAAATTCTTCTACTGATTCTATTGAGTGCTGTACTGGTATGTACGGTTTTATGAGTGTGTTAAGTCGCTTTGCTAAGTTGTAAGTTGGAGTGTGAATCTGCGATATGATTGGCCTTAACGGTTTGCCCGGCTTCTGTGTTTTTACATTGCCATATGCATAACCAGGAGAATACTCACCAGTTATTTTGACAAAATGTACACCGCCATTCACCGCATTAGAACTGACAATAACTCGATTCACTTTAGCCTTGAGTGCATCAGTAGGGTCTTTTTGATAGGTTCAAACTTGCTTTCGTCTCCCAGTATGTCCTGCATTTCAGTATGTTAAGTCCAAGGTTTAGGAATTGGTGCTGCGCTTCGGTGAGATGCACAGAAGACAGATTGACGTAGCCGTGCATAAGTTCCAAGAAACTTCCACGCATATATGGCGGCGATCTCAAACTTCGTGCGAGCTAGCAAGGCTACGTCAATCTGTCTTCTGTGCATCTCACCGAAGCGCAGCATCAATTCCTAAACCTTGGACTTAACTGCCATACTCAATCGCCCACCAATTTGACTGAGAAGTAGGCGGAGTTAGAACTTCTCTACCAAGATGTTCTCAGACTTGAAAAAGATAGGAAAGTTGAAGTTAGTCCAAATTTGCGTAATGAGCTCATAGGTGAAGGCGCTAAACTACGGGGCAATTCGCAGTGAGCTAATTGACGAAAGAGCTAAGAGAGGCAGCAAAACAGCTCAGAGAAGATGAAAGAATTGACATCCGGAAGGCCGATAAGTCTTCTGTTTTCGTCATCCTCGATCGCGATAAGTATTTACAGAAAATTCAGAACATACTGGGAGACGAAAGCAAGTTTGCACCTATCAAAGGAGACCCTACTAATGCACTCAAGGCTAAAGTGAATCGTGCTATTGTCAGTGCTAATGCGGTGAATGGCGGTGTACATTTTGTCCCCATAACTGGTGAGTATTCTCCTGGTTATGCATATGGCAATGTAAAAACACAAGCCGGGCAAACCGTTAAGGCCAATCATATCGCAGAGTCACACTCCAACTTTTAACAACTTAGCAAAGCGACCTAACACGTACGGTGGCGCTCGGCGCGCCGCGGCACCACGGCGCGTTCTCTCGCGGTGTAATGTGATACCCGCCCGCCCTGGGTCTGCCGCCCTCACATCATCACCCCATATTTATCTTTCATCAACACCTAACGGCTACCAGAATTCGGCGGGACGGGAGGGCGGGAGGGCACGGGTTTTGTTAGTCCTCGAGTAACCGATTTCATTTTACAGCTTCAAACCAACCCAAGAGACGTTTTATTAGTGGATCGCCGGCTTAAACGCGAATATTTTGAGCATACATGTGACGACGGTGGTCGTTGGAGCCGATTCAGTGGCTGTTAGTTGTATTCTACTGGTCCATATTGCACTGGGATACAAGTGGAATGATTCAAAACTGTACCAGTCTCTATCGAGCAAGGTGCATTGTATATTTGAGTATGGGTACGTAAGCCGGTTTTTCTGGGAAATACGCACTGTCTCATTTTGAGCTCTCATTTTGAGCATCCATGTGACGACGGTGGTCGTTGGAGCCGATTCAGTGGCTGTTATTTGTATTCTACTGGTCTATATTGCACTGGCTACAAGTGGCATGATTCAAAACCGTACCAGTCTCTATTGAGCAGGATGCCTTGTGTATTTGAGTATAGGTACGTAAGCCGTTTTTTTTTCTGGGAAATACGCACTGTCTCATTAAAGAGCGCAAAAACGATTGGTGTGAGTGTGACATTGTTAGACTATGTTGATGCATTTCTGTTCAAACAGATCACTGATCGGTCATGATAACCTGTTGTCAGATTTTCTGTCTTAGTCTTTGTAGCAAATTGTCATGCACCTGTTCGGGCATCAATTAACCACATTTTGCAATGTTTTTTACTTCGGGTCACTTCAGGTCATGTCACCAGGTCGCATTAACCCTATTTGTAACAAGCTCCTGGCTACCCCTATTTGTAACAGGGGGGGGGGGCGGATTCCTCCCCCCGGAAATCTCGAGATCTACCCGTCCGATTTTCAAAAAATGAAACGGTGTTTGGTTCTCCTCAACACGATCTACATTTCTAAATAACAAACAAATATAAATTTTGGATAGGGGGGCAACAGGGGGGCAAAAACGACAAATTTTAGTGGTATTTTTGATCCAACATAGCTTTCATGTTTATTGACCAATTTAAACAAAACCAATTGGAATCGATAGAGATTGAATTGGAAATTGATATATAACGGTGACGTTTGAAAATAAAAAAAATCATAGGCGTGTGCAGGTCACTCAATATGGGGGTAAAGTAAATGCGTAATAAAACCATTTTTTGATGTTGTTTTTTTGATAAATGAAATGGTATGTGATTGTGACATTAGACAAAACAGTTATAAATCATAATTTTTTTTGCCATAGGCGGTACCAGGTTAGTGAAAAAGAGAGGTCAAATTGGGAAAAAATATTAAATGCAGACAAGTTGCTACCCAGCACTATAAATATGTTACTGATCATAGATAGTTCCTTTTTGCATGTTGTACTTCATCATAGGCGTATCCAGGATCCAAACTGGGGCGGCGCAAGACCTTTTGATAAGTATATTATCCGCTATTATGATACTAACTAGTCAACAGTGACTATTTCACTTACAACTTCAATTAACATTGCTTACCTCCCTTTTTACCCCACCTGGACTCGCCTATTATCTTATAATCGTTCGTAGAGTAGCCTGAGGTGCGTATTTCATCCAAAAACTGCAGTATGTTATGTCATTGTACGCCCAGGCCTCTTAGTTTCCTTGCAATAATATGACCCCCTTTTTTCCATTCCTGAGCGCGCCTCTGCAAAAAATGACTTTATTCCCTTTTCTGGCCTCATATGTGCATATATCATTATGAGCTAAATGTCTATTGCGCCGTTATCGCTGGCATATCGTCATCACCATGTCAGTCACCCCCTTTTCATGTGCCTGAACACGCCCCTGACACTCTATATGTAATAGATTATGCAAATAATGGAAGCAGAAGCTATCTTTTACATCTTGATAGTTATAAATGTCCCTTACATCGCTCTATTGGCTTCCCGCCAAGCATTGAATACTTCCTTGAAACCCCCCCCCCCTTTTCAAGCCCCTGAAACCGCCTCTGCCATGCAATTTTTATGATATTTCAATAACATCAACTAATTTGCACTTGTTGCAATCACCGTAAACCGATGTAACTCCTTCATACTTGAGAAAGTTAGGAAGAAACCGTGAAGATCGCATTTCCGTATTATCGCCAAATGTCGCCTCCGAACCCACCCAAAACTGTGCCCTGGAACCGCCTCTGTTCAGGTTAAGAACTCAAAATTTTAACTCCAAATGCGATATTCAATTCTATGATAAGTCCCAAAATTTCATGGGCCTTCTCACAGCCGTTCTGGAGATATCTGCAAAAACATGAGGGGGGGGGGGGGCGGAATCCGCACCCCCTGTTACAAATAGGGTTAAGTGACCCCATCTCCCCCCAAAATAACATTCGGGCCCAGGAAACATTGTTCGTACCGAGCAGTTTTAAACTCACATAATTGAATTAGGCTTAAGTACCTACAAATTGCATATCTTGGATTTGTGTTTATCTGTGACGTAAGGTCAGGTCGGTTCCGTGACCTCCCCATTATATGTCAATATGAAAATATGCAAATCCCTCCCATTCAGAGAATACGCATTACATCAGACCAATTATTTCAGGACCATGTTTGTATAGCTCATTCTTGATGATCCTATGCAACTGTAGCTCAGTGACCCCTACAAGGTCATCTTAGGTGAACTGAGGTCAAAACAAAACAAAGTGCTCCTTCACATTGGAAAAGAACGTTGAAGAATCGCCCGCCCGGTTCTCGATCCAATAAGGGCGTTTTACTGGTTTGTAGGTACATACATATACTTACCGTATCTAAGCGATGTCCAAAATCCCTACTCCAGCTGGCAAGACAGCTAAACACCCTGATAATATGTACCATATGCTCCATATGTACCGAAAATCTACTCACTAAAATCGTCATACCCAGATCAATGCAGACCCAGCTGAAACACGAAGGAAATATACGGGCTCCTACGGTTCTCATGGCCCAGCAGAAGCGAACATTTTTCCCGTCAGCAGGCAAGGCTACCGCCAGCGCGCACAGCCTGGCGCTGCCGGGCGAGCGACTGAGACCCCGCGGGCGGCGGAGCGTCGCCGCGCCCGGCCCGTCAGTGCCGCCGCCGCGGCGGCGCCACTGACGCTGCCGGGTTCCACTGTACACCACTCCCCTGTGTCGAAGTGACATTACTCAACTAGCGTTTCGTCGCACCACCGGCTATGGTGAGACATCTACCGGGCGATATTTGAACCAATAGTTCCCGGAAGGTAGATGTCCTCGGTGTTCTATTTTTGGAGGTCGCAAGCTTTGGCTGCCACTACTTTGTATGTGGCTGGATACCACGATTTTGGCTGCTGCTAGCTTGGTTCATGACGATGTTCCCTACCCGGGCGAAATTTGGATGTCGCAAGCGTTGGTTGGTGCTGTTTTGTATGGTACAAGCATTGGATGCTACAACTTTGAACGCTTCCATATACACCCGTCTGAACACCCCCGCACGACGAAGGTGGCGCCGAGCACCGGGTTAACTGAGATAGCCAGATTGTGCGGCGTACTGAGAAATCACCAAATCTGGAATTTTTCCTTCCAAAACGACCTAGTTGCTGAGTTGCAACAGAAAAACCGTTGGGTATATTTTGTTTAATGTAAATGGACAAATCTTGTGACGTTTCGCAAACGTCATCACTACTCTACTGTGATTTCTACCGCACTTTGTTTTCGCTATTTGAACCGAACGAGGTCGTCGTTAATATTGTTAACATATTCTGATTCAAGTATAGACTTTTGCCGGTATGACGTCACAACTCATTTTGGTGACGCATTGTCAGAGGCGGAACTTTTTGTTTTTCGTTGGGGTTGTAATTGAGTCGGCGACCGGGGGCGGCGGCGGGGTGGGGGGGGGGGGGGTATTAAAAGCGACTCATGACAAAACGAAAAATGTGCAAAATTGAAAATGTTAAACACGTTAGAATGAACATCGGTTTTATTAGCTGTTTCAGTCACAAACAGTTTACAACTGACTGAGTGAAACGTGAGCCGTACATGGACTATCCCTGCTATCCAACATCCAATTATCAATCCGTTGCTGATTGGCTACAGAAAGATCGCTGTACATTCTGCACGTACCTACACACCAATCACCATACAGTAGCTGGGTGTCCGGATCAACAGCAACGAAATGAGAGAAAGAATCGCGCGCACGACAATCTGCAGCTCACTTAGCATCGAAGCATGAGCGCCAGCTTCACATGGAGAAGTAAATCAGCAATCAACACAAGTCTCAGATCTCTGCCCGATGTCCGAGCTTACGGTTTCATTATCGTCCTCGTGGCGCCGAAACACCACCTGTGTCCATCAGCCACGAGCCATCAGCCACGAGCCATCAGCCACGGGCCATCAGCCACGAGCCGTCAGCCACGAGCCATCAGCCACGAGCCATCAGCCACGAGCCATCAGCCACGAGCCATCAGCCACGAGCCATCAGACACAAGCCATCAGCCACGAGCCATCAGACACGAGCCATCAGACACGAGCCAGAGGGCTCGGCTCTGACTAGTGGCTAGTGGCTGATGGCTCGTTATGAACGGTTTTTATCGACCATTCATCTATTCTGTGCTGTTTATAATAAACAGTTGTCTGCGCCATTTAGCGTTATTATGAGCAAATATTACCTGTCTATTGAATAGAACAGCAATTAAAATACATTTGTAAATGACGCCATGTCAGACCACTTTCGGCACTTTCGTTAGTGAAGTTCCAGCTCCAGCTCCAGCTCCAGCGCTCTCCTCCGATCGGCATACGAACCGCGCCAAGTCCTCACGGGGTCCTCAGAGTCGAATATCTCCGACCTGACTGCTCTGATATCAGGTCTACTGGGAACGTCATGTTACAATACTGTGTATTTCTGCTCCAGCCACGAGCCATCATCATCCACGAGCCGTCATCCACGAGCCTTCTCTGCATCCGTCTGCGCTCAATCAATAGACACGCGGTACCTTTCCAGAGCATGAAAATAAACCGTCACCACGTGTCGCTGAGGCTGAGATGGCGCAACGCAGGCTTTGTGGCACGGAGCTGCACGTGACTGGCAACGTGAGCATGGTGCAATGCGCCGGTCACGTGACCCGACCGAGACGACCCCCACCGTCCACATGACCTGGGGCACGTGACCTGGGTCCTGGAGCACGTGACCTGGATCCTGGGGCACGTGACATGGACCCGGCCGAGATGACCCCCATCGTCCACATGACCTGGGGCACGTGACCTGGGTCCTGGGGCACGTGACATGAGATGACCCTCTGTCCACATGACCTGAAGGCTCCTGCACGTGACCTGAGAGTCTGAGACGACCCTTACCTACCACATGTCCTGGGGCTTCTACACGTGACCTGGAACGACCCCCACCTCCCCTAGGACGTGGGAGCTCCGAGCTGCACAGATGTAGCGGCGGCCAAGTAGCCATATAGTGAAATTAATACCATAAATACAGGTATGATTAAAGGGAGATAATCTCCTTTTTATTTTGTTAGCAACAATTTATTTGGCTACCGTTATGGTATTAAAATGTTGTTATCTAAATTTAAGAATTAAATACAAATTTCCCCTAATTCAAAGTTGGGAAGTTGGGAAAATTAATGATCGGTATTTTCCCTCCACTATTGGAAAGCATCTGGTGCTTTTGCATTAATCTGTTCAACGTTGTTCAATGGGCACTTGTAAACAAATCGCCGACACTAAATAGGTCGCCGTAGTTTAGCTTGGCACCGGTCGCCCGGTGCCAAGCTAAACTGCCGATGTCAATGAACTTTTTTCTCAAATGATTGCTGATTGTTCATAATGTTTTGCCACATATTCGCAAAAGATAGAGTGCAGGAAACATATTGCATACCTTCATGATAAATAACAATGCGTAGGGAGGCTAATTTACTGAATTCGTTACCGAGTACTTGCTGAGTACCGACCGATATAAGCATGGATCGCTTATCGGTAGGAAACTGCCAATATCTTTCGGTAAGAATGTTTATATGCAAAATGTGATGAATTTACATCATATTTTGGCCTCGTCTATCGATTTCAGGTGCTAACTCCATTTTTGTGGGAAAAGGTGATTATCTCCCTTTAACCCTATTTGTAACAGGGGGGGGGGGGCGGATTCCGCCCCCCCCCCCTCATGTTTTTCGCAGATATCTCCAGAACGGCTGGGAGCAGGCCTATAAAATTTTGGGACTTTTCATAGAATTGAACTCCGCATTTGGAGTCAAAATTTTGAGTTCCTAACCTGAAGAGAGGCGGTTCCAGGGCACAGTTTTGGGTGGGTTCGGAGGCGACATTTGGCGATAATACGGAAATGCGATCTTCACGGTTTCTTTTTAACTGCATCAAGTATCAAGGAGTTATATCGGTTTACGGTGATTGCAACAAGTGCAAATTAGTTGGTGTTAATGAAATATCATACAAATTGCATGGCAGAGGTGGTTTCAGGGGCTTGAGAAAGGGGGGTTTCCAGGAAGTATTCAATGCTTGGCGGGAAGCCAATAGAGCGATTTAAGGGACATTTATAGCTATCAAGATGTAAAAGATAGCTTCTGCTTCCATTATTTGCATAATTTATTACATATAGAGTTTCAGGGGCGTGTTCAGGCACAGGAAAAAGGGGGTGACTGACATGGTGATGACGATATGCCAGCGATAACGGCGCAATAGACGTTTAGCTTATAATGATATATGCACATATGAGACCAGAAAAGGGAATAAAGTCAATTGTTTGCAGAGGCGCGCTCAGGAATGGAAGAAAAGGGGTTATATTATTGCAAGGAAACTAAGAGGCATGGGCGTACAAGGACATAACATACTGCAGTTTTCGGATGAAACACGCACCACAGGCTACTCTACGAACGATTATAAGCTAATAGGCGAGTCCAGGTACGGTAAAAAGGGGGGTAAGCAATGTTAATGGAAGTTGTAAGTGAAATAGTAACTGTTGACTAGTTAGTATCATAATAGCGGATAATATACTTATCAAAAGGTCTTGCGCCGCCTCAGTTTGGATCCTGGATACGCCTATGATGAAGTACAACATGCAAAAAGGAACTATCTACGATCAGTAATATATGTATAGTGCTGGGTAGCAACTTGTCTGCGGTTAATACTTTTTCCCAATTTTACCCCCTTTTTCACTAACCTGGTACCGCCTATGACAAAAAATATGATTTATAACTGTTTTGTCTAATATCTCAATCACATACCATTTCATTTATCAAAAAAACAACATCAAAAAATGGTTTTATTACGCATTTACTTCCCCCCATATTGAGTGACCTGCACACGCCTATGATTTTTGAATTTTCAAACGTCACCGTCATATATCAATTTCAGATTCCTATTAGATGTGTTAAAATCGGTCGATAAAGATGAAAGCTATATTGGATAAAAAATACCACTAAAATTTGTCGTTTTTGCCCCCCTGTTGCCCCCTATCCCAAATTTATATTTTGTTATTTATTTATAAATGTAGATCGTATTGAGGGGAACCAAGCACCGTTTCATTTTTGAAAATCGGACGGGTAGATCTCGAGATCTCCGGGGGGGGGGCGGAATCCGCCCCCCCCCCCCTGTTACAAATAGGGGTAGCCAGGAGCCTGTTACAAATAGGGTTAAGGAAATGAACCAAATATCATATACCTATATCTATATTGATATTGGTATGACTATAATAAGCATATATATATATATATATATATATATATATATATATATATATATATATATATATATATATCATCATATATATATATATATATATATATCATATATCATGCAGGCGGCTCAGCGCCCCGGGCGGCCCTGCGTGCGATCAGCTGACTGACCGTGTCGCGGTCGCCCGGCCAACCCGAGCCCGCCCCGCCGCCCCAGCCCGGCCTGCGGCTGCGACCGACCCGGACAGGCACGCACCCAGGCCGCCGCGGCGAGGGGCGAGGAGCAGGCGGCGAGGGTCGAGGGGCGGTCGCATCTGGCGAACCGCTCCGCGGTCCGGCCAGCTATACATCGGGGAAATCAACATCCAGACCTTAAAGCCGAAGCTACTCGCGCTGCGGCAGGACATCGCTGAGCACGGGTACGATGTTATCGTCCTCAACGAGACCTGGATGCGACCCTCGACACACAACCAACTGGTGCCAATCCCGGGATACCAGCTGGTCCGGCGAGACCGACCCTCGACACACAACCGACTGGTGCCAATCCCGGGATACCAGCTGGTCCGGCGAGACCGACCCTCGACACACAACCGACTGGTGTCAATCCCGGGATACCAGCTGGTCCGGAGAGACCGACCCTCGACACACAACCGACTGGTGCCAATCCCGGGATACCAGCTGGTCCGGCGAGACCGACCCTCGACACACAACCGACTGGTGTCAATCCCGGGATACCAGCTGGTCCGGCGAGACCGACCCTCGACACACAACCAACTGGTGTCAATCCCGGGATACCAGCTGGTCCGGCGAGACCGACCCTCGACACACAACCGACTGGTGCCAATCCCGGGATACCAGCTGGTCCGGCGAGACCGACCCTCGACACACAACCGACTGGTGTCAATCCCGGGATACCAGCTGGTCCGGCGAGACCGACCCTCGACACACAACCGACTGGTGCCAATCCCGGGATACCAGCTGGTCCGGCGAGACCGACCCTCGACACACAACCGACTGGTGTCAATCCCGGGATACCAGCTGGTCCGGCGAGACCGACCCTCGACACACAACCGACTGGTGTCAATCCCGGGATACCAGCTGGTCCGGCGAGACCGACCCTCGACACACAACCGACTGGTGTCAATCCCGGGATACCAGCTGGTCCGGCGAGACCGACCCTCGACACACAACCGACTGGTGCCAATCCCGGGATACCAGCTGGTCCGGCGAGACCGACCCTCGACACACAACCGACTGGTGTCAATCCCGGGATACCAGCTGGTCCGGCGAGACCGACCCTCGACACACAACCGACTGGTGTCAATCCCGGGATACCAGCTGGTCCGGCGAGACCGACCCTCGACACACAACCGACTGGTGTCAATCCCGGGATACCAGCTGGTCCGGCGAGACCGACCCTCGACACACAACCGACTGGTGCCAATCCCGGGATACCAGCTGGTCCGGCGAGACCGACCCTCGACACACAACCGACTGGTGTCAATCCCGGGATACCAGCTGGTCCGGCGAGACCGACCCTCGACACACAACCGACTGGTGTCAATCCCGGGATACCAGCTGGTCCGGCGAGACCGACCCTCGACACACAACCGACTGGTGTCAATCCCGGGATACCAGCTGGTCCGGCGAGACCGACCCTCGACACACAACCGACTGGTGTCAATCCCGGGATACCAGCTGGTCCGGCGAGACCGACCCTCGACACACAACCGACTGGTGTCAATCCCGGGATACCAGCTGGTCCGGCGAGACCGACCCTCGACACACAACCGACTGGTGCCAATCCCGGAATACCAGCTGGTCCGGCGAGACCGACCCTCGACACACAACCGACTGGTGCCAATCCCGGGATACCAGCTGGTCCGGCGAGACCGACCCTCGACACACAACCGACTGGTGCCAATCCCGGGATACCAGCTGGTCCGGCGAGACCGACCCTCGACACACAACCGACTGGTGTCAATCCCGGGATACCAGCTGGTCCGGCGAGACCGACCCTCGACACACAACCGACTGGTGCCAATCCCGGGATACCAGCTGGTCCGGCGAGACCGACCCTCGACACACAACCGACTGGTGTCAATCCCGGGATACCAGCTGGTCCGGCGAGACCGACCCTCGACACACAACCGACTGGTGCCAATCCCGGGATACCAGCTGGTCCGGCGAGACCGACCCTCGACACACAACCGACTGGTGTCAATCCCGGGATACCAGCTGGTCCGGCGAGACCGACCCTCGACACACAACCGACTGGTGTCAATCCCGGGATACCAGCTGGTCCGGCGAGACCGACCCTCGACACACAACCGACTGGTGTCAATCCCGGGATACCAGCTGGTCCGGCGAGACCGACCCTCGACACACAACCGACTGGTGTCAATCCCGGGATACCAGCTGGTCCGGCGAGACCGACCCTCGACACACAACCGACTGGTGTCAATCCCGGGATACCAGCTGGTCCGGCGAGACCGACCCTCGACACACAACCGACTGGTGTCAATCCCGGGATACCAGCTGGTCCGGCGAGACCGACCCTCGACACACAACCGACTGGTGTCAATCCCGGGATACCAGCTGGTCCGGCGAGACCGACCCTCGACACACAACCGACTGGTGCCAATCCCGGGATACCAGCTGGTCCGGCGAGACCGACCCTCGACACACAACCGACTGGTGTCAATCCCGGGATACCAGCTGGTCCGGCGAGACCGACCCTCGACACACAACCGACTGGTGTCAATCCCGGGATACCAGCTGGTCCGGCGAGACCGACCCTCGACACACAACCGACTGGTGCCAATCCCGGGATACCAGCTGGTCCGGCGAGACCGACCCTCGACACACAACCGACTGGTGTCAATCCCGGGATACCAGCTGGTCCGGCGAGACCGACCCTCGACACACAACCGACTGGTGTCAATCCCGGGATACCAGCTGGTCCGGCGAGACCGACCCTCGACACACAACCGACTGGTGTCAATCCCGGGATACCAGCTGGTCCGGCGAGACCGACCCTCGACACACAACCGACTGGTGTCAATCCCGGGATACCAGCTGGTCCGGCGAGACCGACCCTCGACACACAACCGACTGGTGCCAATCCCGGGATACCAGCTGGTCCGGCGAGACCGACCCTCGACACACAACCGACTGGTGTCAATCCCGGGATACCAGCTGGTCCGGCGAGACCGACCCTCGACACACAACCGACTGGTGTCAATCCCGGGATACCAGCTGGTCCGGCGAGACCGACCCTCGACACACAACCGACTGGTGTCAATCCCGGGATACCAGCTGGTCCGGCGAGACCGACCCTCGACACACAACTGACTGGTGTCAATCCCGGGATACCAGCTGGTCCGGCGAGACCGACCCTCGACACACAACCGACTGGTGTCAATCCCGGGATACCAGCTGGTCCGGCGAGACCGACCCTCGACACACAACCGACTGGTGTCAATCCCGGGATACCAGCTGGTCCGGCGAGACCGACCCTCGACACACAACCGACTGGTGTCAATCCCGGGATACCAGCTGGTCCGGCGAGACCGACCCTCGACACACAACCGACTGGTGCCAATCCCGGGATACCAGCTGGTCCGGCGAGACCGACCCTCGACACACAACCGACTGGTGTCAATCCCGGGATACCAGCTGGTCCGGCGAGACCGACCCTCGACACACAACCGACTGGTGTCAATCCCGGGATACCAGCTGGTCCGGCGAGACCGACCCTCGACACACAACCGACTGGTGTCAATCCCGGGATACCAGCTGGTCCGGCGAGACCGACCCTCGACACACAACCGACTGGTGCCAATCCCGGGATACCAGCTGGTCCGGCGATACCGACCCTCGACACACAACCAACTGGTGTCAATCCCGGGATACCAGCTGGTCCGGCGAGACCGACCCTCGACACACAACCGACTGGTGTCAATCCCGGGATACCAGCTGGTCCGGCGAGACCGACCCTCGACACACAACCGACTGGTGCCAATCCCGGGATACCAGCTGGTCCGGCGAGACCGACCCTCGACACACAACCGACTGGTGTCAATCCCGGGATACCAGCTGGTCCGGCGAGACCGACCCTCGACATACAACTGACTGGTGTCAATCCCGGGATACCAGCTGGTCCGGCGAGACCGACCCTCGACACACAACCGACTGGTGTCAATCCCGAGATACCAGCTGGTCCGGCGAGACCGACCCTCGACACACAACCGACTGGTGTCAATCCCGGGATACCAGCTGGTCCGGCGAGACCGACCCTCGACACACAACCGACTGGTGTCAATCCCGGGATACCAGCTGGTCCGGCAAACCGACCCTCGACACACAACCGACTGGTGTCAATCCCGGGATACCAGCTGGTCCGGCGAGACCGACCCTCGACACACAACCGACTGGTGTCAATCCCGGGATACCAGCTGGTCCGGCGAGACCGACCCTCGACACAACCGACTGGTGCCAATCCCGGGATACCAGCTGGTCCGGCGAGACCGACCCGACCGCAAGGGATACGGCGGCGTAGCCATAGCAGCCAGGGAGTCGCTCGAGCTGACTACTGTAGAGCGGCCCGGCCAACCTGTGGCCGGCTCTAAGCTGGAGACGCTCTGGGTGCAGATTCGGGCCGGCTCCCAGCGAGTGATGGTGTGCGCGGTGTACCGGCCGCCGGTACAGACCCAGGCTCGAGTGTCGGCGGACCTGGACGAGCTGGAAGAGCAGATCTAGTACGTGCTGACCCGTCATAGCGGGCCCATAGTGATAGCCGGGGACATGAATATCAACACGAACAGTGACACGACCGCCAACACCAGATTCAGCCAGCTGCTGGGCACCTACTCGCTCCACCATCGACGTCATCTGCACCAGTCATGGCGTAACCCGGGCCGGAGTCCTGCACTGCAACTACTGCCCCCACAACTGGACTCGCGCGCTGCTACCTCTGCCTGACTACAAGCCGAAGGCGAGTGCGGTGACAGCGCGGTGCTGGTCCCGGCTGGACAGAGACTAGGTTCACTGGCTGTTAAGTGCGGTTAACTGGGACCCGGTGTTCGCTAGTGATCGGCCAGAGGTGCAGTGGGACTACCTTTTGACGGTGACGCGTCCTATTCTGGACTCTGTGGCGCCTATGAAACGGCGCAAAGTGTATAACCCGACCGCGCCTTTTGTTACGGACGCAACCCGAGATCTCATGGTGAGGCGGCGCGCAGCGCTCCGAGAACACGACCGCGATATCTACAAGGCCCTCAACCGACAGGTCCAGTCTGCGATCCGACGCGACACGCGTGAGGAGCTGGACAGCCGGCTGCGAGAGGCGGGACCGAGCGGCATGTGGCGCGTGGTCCGGCCTGTCATCGGGTCGAAGCGGCCGGCCCGGTCCACGCCCAGTGCGGACGCGGACGCCCTCAACCGTTACTTCGTGCGAGTTGGCACCGACACGTCCCGCCAGGTGGACTCGTCCGGACCCGAGCTGCCGGTCCGCCTACCTCGGGTAGCCACCGGCCGCTTCCAGGTGGCACCCATCTGGCCGGATGACTTGTGCCGTGTGATTTCGCGGATGCGCAACTCTGCCGCGTGTGGTTCTGACGGGCTTTGTATCCGTTTTGTGAAAATCTGTCTGTCATCACTTAGTCACGTCATTACTCACATTGTAAATAGTAGCCTCGTGTCACATCATGTTCCCGATTCATGGAAGCTAACCCTTGTTCACCCCATCTAGAAGTCGCCCAAATCCACCGAGACCGCCAACTATCGACCCATCTCTATTTTACCCACCATAGCTAAAATCCTCGAGCGCGTCGTTTACGAGCAACTCTTTTATTACCTCACCATCATCACTTGTTTTCGCCAAACCAGCACGGCTTTAGAGGGAATCACTCAACCGGTACCGCGCTTTTAACTGTCACTGATAGAGTATTTTCTGTCATGGACCGTAGTGACATCACGCTGTTATGCCTACTTGACTGTTCGAAATGTTTTGATGTGATTCCGCACGACCCTCTTCTCCGCAAACTCGAACTCTATGGCGTCGAAATTCGCTGGTTTAAAAGTTATCTTGCTAGCCACTTCCAGCAAGTGCAAATTCAGGAATTGTCGGGGCGTTATGTCACATCGGATGCGCTTTTGAACCCCATCGGCACGTACCAGGGCTCTGCGTTGGGACCGCTTTTATTCTCCATTTACGCTAACGACCTACCTTTGTACACAGAGGGCGTGCACGTGATACAATACGCGGATGACATTCAGGTGGCGGTCTCTGGTGGGACCCGCGACGTCGGCTCCCTGGTCCAGCTCATGGAACACAGCCTGGCTTTGCTATCCCGGTGGTTTGACAAAAATGGTATAAAAACAACGTTAAAAGAACTCAGTTCATCATCCTTGGCTCACGGCAAAACATCCAGCGCCTCCCTCCTGTCAACATTAGATTTATGGACGCCGACGTCGCCGGTTCCGCCATTGTCCTAAACCTGGGTGTCACACTCGACCAGCACATGACTTTTACCTCTCATGTAGACAGTGTGGTACAGCGATGCACCGGCATGCTCTGCGGCCTGAACCATAGCAGGCATAGTCTACCCCAGTCAACTCTGCTGCTGACGATTGTACAGGGGCTCGTCATCTCGCGCATTCGTTATTGTTTGGTAGTGTATGGCGTGTGCAACAGCACTCAGATGAAACGTGTCCAGAAGTTGCTGAATTTTGCAGCCCGTGTTTTATCTGTCACGTCAGTGGACGACAAAATCGCAGTCTTCATGGGCATCTGGAACGAGGCCGTCGACGAGCACTGTCCGTCAGTCACGGTCAGACGCCGCCGCCCGGACTGCCCATGGATCCGTGATGACCCAGACATCACGGAAGCAATGGAGGAGCGCGACTCCGCCAGACGAGCCTGGGAGGACGAGAGGACACCTCAGGCGCGGCGCAGCTACCAGCTGAGCCGCAGCAAGGTGAAAAGCCTCCTCATCCGCGCCAAACGGAAGTTTCTCTGCGACGGCCTGCTGACGGACCGATGTGGGTTTTGGAGTCGGATGAAGAGCTTCGCTCTCCGGCCAGCAGGCGTCACCCCCTCAGGCTGTGACGACGTTGCCGACAGGGCTGACGAGTTTAATGCGCATTTCGCGTCGGTCGGCCCACGCATCGCTGCCGAAGTCGCTCGTGTCGGTGGTGCCGGCTGTGTACCTCGTCCGCCGCGCGTTTGTGCATCTGCGTTGGTGCTGAGGCCAGCCACCTTGCCTGAGCTCTCTAGAGCCATTAGTGGCATGAGCTCCTCCCGTGCGGTCGGAGTGGATGGCATCCCTCTATTTGCTATTGTGAAGTGTTTCCCTGTTGTCGGTTCTCACATCCTCCATCTCATCAACCACTCCATCATCACATCCACCTTTCCCACAGCCTGGAAAATAGCACGAGTTACCCCAGCCCACAAATCGGGCGACCGTTCAGATATGAACAATTTTAGGCCAATTTCGACCCTACCGGTGCTTTCAAAAATTGCTGAAAAAGTAGTGTCCGTTCAACTCGTATCTTACCTAGTCCACAACCACGTACTCTCCCCATGTCAGTATGCGTATCAACCGTGCCACTCCACGGAGGACGCCATGCTCGACGCTGTCGACTGGATCTCAAAAAAGATTGACCAGGGCCAAGTCGCGTCGCTAACGACGCTTGATCTGAGCAAGGCCTTCGACACTGTCGATCATGGTGTCCTCCTGGATAAGCTTGAGTGGTATGGTGTGCAGTCGCCATGGTTCCGGAGTTACCTCCAAGACCGAAAACAGACGGTAAACGGCGGCTCCTCCATTCCTCTCCCACTGACCCACGGAGTAGCTCAGGGCTCCATCGTCGGACCAGTCCTCTTCCTCATCTTCATCAACGACCTGTCCTCCTTCCTCACCCACGGCCGCCTCCTGTCCTACGCCGACGACACCCAGCTCCTTGACCATTCCTCACCCACTGCCGACGGCCTATCCAACCTGAAGGTGCGGGTCGAAGAGTCGATTCTCCATCTCCAAAATTGGTTTCAGGCAAACAGTCTGAAAATGAATCCGAACAAGACTTTCTTTACCATCATCGGAACCAAAGCATCCCTCAAAAAGGCCAAAGACTTTCACATCACTCTGTCCGGCTCGGAAATTTATCCATGCCAAAATGTAAAAATACTCGGAGTCCTCCTCGACCAGCACCTGACATGGGAACCTCATATATCCATGGTGGTCCGACGATGCAACGCCATCCTTTCATCCCTATACAAGATCCGCCATCACTTCACACCTGATGCCCTTAAACTCCTCATCCACGCCCACGTATTTCCCCATATCCAATACTGTCTATCCGTTTGGGGAGGAGCCGCCCAGTGTCACTTGCACCGAGTGCAAAAGACTGTCAACTTCGCGGCCAGGCTGGTGACGGGAGTGCGGCGTTTTGAGCATGTGACACCTGCCCTGGTATCGCTTGGCTGGCAGAGAGTCGATGAGATGGTGCGCCAGCACGACCGCATCCAGGTGCACAGAGCGCTTAACGCCGAGCAGTGTCCTCTCGCCATCAGGGCCATGTTTGTCCGGCGAGCCCATGTATCGCTACGCGAGTCCCGAGCTGCTGCGGCAGGAGCGCTGGAACTGCCGTTGTGTAAGCTGTCGAGCAGCCAGCGTGCGTTTGCATTTAGAGCGGCGAAAACCTGGAACACTGACATCTCTAAGGTCTAAGGTGAACACCCGCAGTCGGGGTTGCGGTTTCCGATATGTGGATAGCATGTGACCTGCATTGACCGCTTCAATTATTCTTATGGTTGGTGGTTAAGCCTCATACCGTGCGATGACAGGCCTACCATGTACAATGTGTTCTCTTTTATTGACCGCGATCGTATTGTTTTTTCTTTATCGTGTTTACACTGTGCCTTTGTATTTAGATATCACTACACATGTACTTTGACTGGATACGTAAAAGCCACAACGTGGATGTATCTTAATACATGATTTTGACTTTGACTTATCTGGACGTAGGAAGTTTGACCACATTAGTGATGTACTCCACAGACTGAACTGGTTTACTGCAGAACACATGTATTTGTATCACGGTCTTAACTTGCTTAAGCGTATGATTTCAACTTCGGAGCCCGAGACCATTGCCGTTGACCTGATCACACGTGGTGACGTTCACCACCGTACCAACCGAAATGCGGACCATCTAGTCACGCCAGCGATCCGATCTGAGTCCGGCAGGCGTCGGTTCAAATACTCGGTGGTCACCGCGTACAACGCCTTGCCCTCAACAATCAGATGCCTGCCAACAACACGCTTCAAAAATGAGCTGAGGAAACACCTGCTGATGAAACAGCGGAGCGGGTTCGGCTAGGTGTGACGAAGCGTGTGAGTGTTTATGCCTGTATTATGTGTCTCTCTGTGTGTGTGTGCGCATGTGTGTGTGTGTGTCTGTTTGTTTGTGTGTGTGTGTGTGTGTGTGTGTGTGTGTGTGTGTGTGTGTGTGTGTGTGTGTGTGTGTGTGTGTGTGTGTGTGTGTGTGTGTGTGAGCTGCGTATGTGTGACGACCACCATGACCATATGTTGTATCATATCTACATGGGGAACAGAATAGCCACAGCACAATGTGGATGTGCCTCATGATGTAAAATAAAATAAAATAAAATATTTATATATATATATATATATATATATATATATATATATATATATATATATATATATATATATATATATATATATATATATATATATATATATATATATATATATATATATATATATATATATATATATATATATATATATATATATATATATATATATATATATATATATATATATATATATATATATATATATATATATATATATATATATATATATATATATATATATATATATATATATATATATATATATATATATATATATATATATATATATATATATATATATATATATATATATATATATATATATATATATATATATATATATCTATCTATCTATATCTATCTATATCTATCTATATCTATCTATATCTATCTATATCTATCTATATCTATCTATATCTATCTATATATCTATATATCTATAT
>JAXIVJ010009360.1:0-51299 GCA_036785665.1 Chirona hameri | reverse complement strand
GAGCCAGAGCCAGAGCCAGAGCCAGAGCCAGAGCCAGAGCCAGAGCCAGAGCAGAGCCAGAGCCAGAGCCAGAGCAGAGCCAGAGCCAGAGCCAGAGCCAGAGCCAGAGCCAGAGCCAGAGCCAGAGCCAGAGCCAGAGCCAGAGCCAGAGCCAGAGCCAGAGCCAGAGCCAGAGCCAGAGCCAGAGCCAGAGCCAGAGCCAGAGCCAGAGCCAGAGCCAGAGCCAGAGCCAGAGCCAGAGCCAGAGCCAGAGCCAGAGCCAGAGCCAGAGCCAGAGCCAGAGCCAGAGCCAGAGCCAGAGCCAGAGCCAGAGCCAGAGCCAGAGCCAGAGAGGAACAAGGAGGTGAGGGGAAAGAGGAAAGAAAGGAAGACAAAGAAAGAAAGAAGCACAGAGAGGTAGAAATAATGAATGCAGGAAGGCGAGGCCAGTTCACGAAGCCACTATATAGTTTAGTCCCATTCGGACCGGTGCCGGCTACAAAGTGGGCCAGACGGCAGCGGTGTGCCACCCTGTGACACTGTTCCTGGTTCCGTCCTGGAGAAGGCCACCGACCGGTGAATCGGTTCCAGGCAGTCAGGCTGCCACGTGGTGGCGGGGAGACTGCTCTGGGGCCGGTTTCTGTCGGTGATGTGACTCGAGCAACTGACGCTACTCCGGCAACTGACGTTATATCCAGCCTGACGTATAGCGTCATTGACAGACCTTCGACCAATCGACACGCTACAGGTGGACAAGAGATGACTCCAGTTGGAATCAAGGATCGAATTGCGGCTATGTATCCCACGTGTAGAGCTCTGCCAATGGTGCGATCCGGCGCGCAGGAGCGACCATCCGAGCGGCGTTTAAATTTGGAGGCCACCATAATCGCACTGTCGGCCGCTTTACCTAGAACACAGCGGGATTCACATTCAAAGCCGGCACGGCCGAGTCGGTAATTTGCAGACGTTCGCACTACTTGATGTAATTGAAGTCACGCTAATTCAATTCGAAACAGGAAGTGAGATTTATCGTAGGATTTTGGCCGGCCACAGAGCGCATTACGCACAGGAGGAGCAGGGCGATCTGTCTTCCTCCAGTCGGTATTTCCATTGTGGAATCCACTGCGGATGGTTACATTCGAAGGACAATAGCGTGAGAGAGGGATTGTTTGCTTCTGGATTTTTATAACTTTTTTACTAAATAATACACAGGCTACAGGCCACAGGAACACTACACATACTAAATACTACAGGCATAACCTTCCCATAGTTGAACAAAACGTGATTGAAACGATGTTTAGTGATTTTTCCGCTGGGTTTTGCTGTTTTAACACGTGCCCTGGAGGGGGGTGGCGAAATCCGCCCCTCCGGGTTTTCAAGGATAGCGCAAAAACCGCGGCGCGCAGCGCCGCCGGTTTTTGCACACCTGTTCAGAAATGAACTTCCCACATTATGTAATATTCTTGATCTCGGGTCATCTCAGGTCAGGTCACCAGACCAGGTCACGTGATGACCCCAACTCCAAAACGTTTGCGGTAGTACCACGGCCACAGTTTTAGGCCGATCGGTTTCAATCGTGCAGGATTTCATAAGGTCATAGATACCAACAATTTGTTTCGTCTCGGATTTCTAATATCGGTGACCTAAGGTCATGTCAATTTCGAGACTGCCAACACTGTTTTGTCAATAACTATCGACATACTAAAGATAGAAGAGAAAACGGTACCAATGTGTTTGTCTCGTCGGACACGTCTCCCAAAATGCAACATGACCAACTTGGGTCACCACTTCACCTTGACCTGAGGTCAAATATTGCAGTTGACCTAACCGGGTCACAATGAATACGATTCGAGCGCCTCGACGAGACAAACACGATGACGTAAACACTAATGCTTTATCTTTGTTATGTAAACAGTTATTTGCGAAAAACAGTTTTGCCAAACAATCACCTTTTTGACATTTGATGACCTCTGGAGCCTAAACTATGGACCTGAGCTCAAATCTGAGGACACCCGCGTCGATTTTATTTTTCAAGGGCTTTCGATTTCGTTTTCCTGTTTGCTGCTAACTATCATAGTTCCCGAGATATTTGGGGGTGTTCGAAGCGAAGTCTTGGAAACTTGAAAATCTGACCCTTGATGACCTCTGGTGACCTCAATATTGACCTGATAAAAAAATGGACGAAATACTTTCGAAAGAGCTGGTCTCGAGCTATCTAACGTCGTTTCCACTTGTCGCTACGTTGCGTGTTGTTCGAGATCATAGGGGGGGGGGGGGGGGCGAAATCCGCCCCCCCCTCCAGGGCGTGTAATTATCAGAGGCCCTCCAGGGCGCGTGTTGACCCTGACCTGTATCATGCTGTCCGATCCAACATATCCAGTAATCCGGGAGAAATAATTGCCGATACTTGATCGTGATAACACACCGCGATTGGTCCCGCCGCTTCAATCACCTGATCAGCGGTCGTTCCAGACGGTCGGATCCCATGCTGATTTAGATCATTCAGGCGAAAATGTCTCTTGTCAACAACCTTATTTATAGTTAACACTTTGCTGGTGAGATGACATACGTTCGTACTTCGTCCATTCGCAAAAAGAGCTGCAAGTTGTGACACATAATAGTTTTAGAAACTTTCACGCCCCTATGGTTGATCTCCAGTTCAACCTATCCTAAATTTGACACCGATGGGACGGCAGCCAGCCGCCTTTGTGCGCTTTTTCTGCGAGACCGCGTTTTATGTGGCTGTGGCGCTCCAGCTGCATCTGAATTGGTACCAACTGTACTATGTACAGTCCGGCTGGTCTCCACCCGACCAGACCACTGAACCATCAGACCACCGGACCACAGGACCACCGGACCACCGGACCACAGGACCACCGGACCACCGGACCACCGGACCACCGTGCCACCGTGCCACCGGACCACCGGACCACCGGACCACCGGACTACAGGACCACCGGACCACCGGACCACAGGACCACCGGACCACCGGACCACCGGACCACCGGACCACCGGACCACCGGACCACCGTGCCACCGGACCACCGGACCACCGGACCACCGGACCACCGGACTACAGGACCACCGGACCACCGTGCCACATGACCACAGGACCACCGGACCACAGGACCACCGGACTACAGGACCACCGGACCACCGTGCCACATGACCACAGGACCACCGGACCACAGGACCACCAGACCACCGGACCACCGGACCACCGGACTACAGGACCACCGGACCACAGGACCACCAGACCACCGGACCACCGGGCCACCGGACCACAGGACCACCGGACCACCGGACCACCAGACCACCGGACCACCGGACCACCGGAACACCAGACCACCGGACCACCGGACCACCGGACCACCGGACCACAGGACCACCGGACCACCGTGCCACATGACCACAGGACCACCGTGCCACCGGACCACCGGACTACAGGACCACCGAACCCGAACCACCGGACCACCGGACCACAGGACCACAGGACCACAGGACCACAGGACCACAGGACCACAGGACCACAGGACTACAGGACTACAGGACCACCAAAGACGAGACCACCGGACCACCCGACCACCGAACCACCAGAGACGAACAAAGCCACCGTGAGCAGGTACATGCTGCATGCTGTCTACGCTGTCAGGAGGCGAGCCCTAGGGTGCTTGATGAGAGCTGCAGTTACTGACAGTGGCGTCGCCACGGTTTCAAAACTTGTACGGACACACCATGACATAGAACCTTTCAAGGGGGGGGGGGGGGGGGCGTACGAATTAGGATGTGATATTTTAAGGGTTGACAATACGGTGTTTAAAGGAAACCAGTCAACTTTCATAATGGGATTTTTAGAGCTGAGATAGCAGTTTTGAAGGCCATGTCGGCAAATCACTTACTGCATACTCTGGTTGTAAGGACTCTCCTGCTGAATATATTCGATGTTTTGTCCTGTCAGTCAGCGTTGTGTCAAAAACCGTAGCGCGGTGTCGAGAAGCTTCATATGTAAGCATGGGATAAAAGCAGCGTTACTGGACCCTTCGCAGCTGACAATATTATCCTAGTTGTGTAAGCAATGACGAAATAATAATTACATTAATACCTACTAATTTTATACATAATTATTTTAACCAAGTTTCTAGCCCTTTACAGCTCACTTCTATTCTTCTTTCGAAGCACACAATGTAGTGGACCAAGCACCATATTCTCCTGCGACCAAAGCGCTAACTGGAACTCTCACCCTGTTCCGAGGGATATGGGGGCCGGGACGATTTTTTTAGAGGCCCGCCGAGGGATTTGAACTCCGGTCCCCGGCACTTAAAGCAAATGTCTTACCACTGTGCCAGATTGCTCCCCCGAAGCACACAATATCATAACAACATGCGCCATTTTCAAATTTTGCGCCACTTTCGCAATCTATACTGAAAATGCGTGTCTATGTTATCGAAATGGATTGCTTTAGAGAAAAAAAAATTGGGGATATATCTGGATAATTTAGTTTTTTAAAGCAAAAAATAGCCAAAAGGTGGGGAAGCCATGGCCTCCATGCCCCTTGTTCCTACGCTTGTTACATTTTCGCTCAGGTCAATATTGAGGTCACCATAGGTCATCAAAGGTCAAATTTTCCAAGTTTAGGACTTCGCTCCAGAACCATCCCAAAGATCTCGGGAACTATGATAGCTTGGAACAAACGGAGAAACGCAGACGACAGCTCTTGACAAATCATATCGCTTCTGGTGTCCTCAAATTGTATATAAGGTCAATAGTTTAGGCTCCGGAGGTAACCAAAAGTCATGTTGGGATTTTCGTTCCAATAATTTTCGTGCATAACTTTTTACCTAATAAATATAGGGAAATAATTTTAACTTGAAGGTGTTCGCCTCGTCAAGACGATCCGAATCATACTTATGGTGACCGGATCGGGTCAAGTTCAAAATATTACCTCAGGTCAAGGTCATTCATTTGGTGACCCAGGTTGGTCATGTTGCATGTGGAGAGACGCATCTCGACGAGATAAACACTGTGTTATCAGTCACACGTCTCTAGCTAGCACGTCTTTAGCTCTCCCGTTTGTTCCTTGTATTTCCTAAAATTTCAGGAGGCACATCCCCCTCCCCAGCACGGCGCGGATTAGCCCTATTACACTGCTTGGATCCATGTAAAATAAAACGCACGTGCATCAGCGTTGTCAGCGCCAGGAGGAAGCCAAATACAGTGCAGTACAGTTACGGCCTGACCGTTTATGTTACTGGACTAGTGACTAACACGAGAGTATTTTGTTTTACCATATGCCGAGATATCCCTCCAACATTAGCACGTGCTTTTGGGAAATGCTTTCGGTCCGCTACGGCTAGTGTTAAAGGTATCTGGGAAACGATTTGGCCCGGGACATTTTGAGTTTCCCAGACAATTATTTAACAGAATATTCAGAGCGGAAGTGCCAAAATCACACATACATATTTGCTATATTTATGATTACTGGATTTGTCGAATACACCCTGTAAATCACCTTAACCCGCGAGTCACTGGGGGGGGGGGGGGGGGTTAGCCCCCCTAGGAATATTAGGAATATCTCAACAGCTAATGCAGATATCGACGCCAAATTTTCAGTACCCATCCGGGCATCATTTTAACACCTTTTGAGAAAAAATTAAAAAGTTCGTTAGAATATTTTTGAGATATAGTTAATTTAGTGACGTCACTAAACACGATTTTGACACCAAAATCGGCTAAACTTTGCCAGGCCGTACAAATGCCGCATTTAATGCAAAATGCAATCGAAAAAAAACTAAAAGGCAGGACATTGCAAGGGCTACAAACCAGCTATCTCGAAATGCCAAAAAAATGCCTTTTAATCCCCAAAAAAAAACAAAAACGTTTTGAGAAAAAATGCTTACAAAATCAAATTTTTCAAAGATATTGGAAAAACCGGAATATATGTCAGATAACGACATATGGGCAACTACCATACCAAATTTCAAAATGATATCATATTTTTTGACTGTCATGGCATATAAAGTATGGGTAAATCATGACGTCATATTTTGAAATTGTGTTTTTTGGCTTTTATTGACCGGATTCAGACAAATAAATGCCATTACTGTTTTTTTTTGTTTTAGATAAAACTGATATAGAAACATGCTTTTTTAATTTCGATTTCTCAATTTCAAGTTTTGACCTACAGTGACCTGAACTTGACCTGAACTTGACACTAACTTCACGTAAATGAAGTCAGGTGGTAAAATGACTACCACTATCGAATTATACGCGTAAAAGCATCCATAAAACATGTGCTGCATGACTTTCGTAGATATTTTGTGTGTAGTGACCTTTTGTGACCTGATATTGACCTTGATTTTTTCCAACAATCTCACTTTAGCTCATGTGGGATATGTATCATACCTTTGACAGCACGTTGGGTGATTATAGGCGCAATCGAAGGCCATGGATGGCAAGTATTGTCCATATATTCAAATACCTCGATTTTGACGTTTTACTGGACCGTGACCTGACATGTGACCTTAATTTGATTTTTTAAAGTTTGTGCTAGGCTTATCTCATTGAGCGCTTTCGAATGCCGTGTTGCGCGTCCCGCTGCGATCATTGGTTCTGAAGATACCAGGGGGGCTAAAAAAAACAGTGAGTCGTGTTACAGAATATACCCTCAGTGACTGCCGGGTTAAAACATTGTTGCACTGTCACATCTATATTACTATTTGATAAGCGTCTGTCTGTCTGTCTGTCTGTCTGTCTCTCCGGAACGAGTTTAACATAGTAAAGCGGCAGTTCTACATTGCAGTACCACATTGCTATAAGCACGTGATGTACGTGATTTTAAGGTTTTCAAACGAGTTTACGGATACTACCGAGTGGTGTATAATTCGTACATTTCCGACGCATTTGATATGATAGTTACAAGCAGTTTTATGTTGTGCAGTTTTGGGCGAAGGTTTGTGCTGTAACTAACATAGAAGGTGTTAAGAAAATATTTTACCGTAAAAAAACAGTTTACGGATACGAGTTTTACATCGCTTCACTCCAGTCGAAAGCCAATCAGATCCGACCACGGATACTACAGTGCCACAACCAAGGAGAAGCAACCACGACATCACTGAGAAACGAAGGTCATCGACATACGGTACGGTATATATCAATGAACATATACGGTAAGCCGGGGTGGAGTTTTCACGGGTTTAACAGGTGTATAACGGGTGCCATAGGTGTTCCGGGTATACTGGGTGAGTGCCGGCTATAACGGGGTTATCACGTGTTCCCCAGGGGCACAACGGGTACTACGGGTGTATGTCGGGCACCGTAGGTTTTTGGCGGGTACTTCGGGTGTATGACGGGTACAAAAACGTATTATAGGTACGACAGGTGTCGCAGGTAGTACGGGTTATCAATCCCTAATTGCCTATCACTGGCTTGCACCACCACTGGACACCAGTAATCGCCCAGCGGAGCGGACGGGTTAGCACTAGTACGCAACTATTTGTTGTATTCAATACAACACACATACATATTGATGCGCATATTATTCGGATATCTGACGCTAATAACATACGGCAAAAAAACATGTGCAGACAATTCATAGCACTGCGTAATCATACTTGTCTACTGAGTTGACTATGGGTACAGTTTGTAATTATTTTGGAATTGGTTGGCGACTGAAAGCATGCAATAGAAGGTGATCGCTTCATAGTGCCCGCTATTACCCTTCCTTGCTTCAATCGCTAGAAGGGCACACGAGTAAGGTGAGTTCCGTTTTGCACCACTCCAGAAGATTAACACTGTTCTGTTCTTTGCAGTGTTGTTGAAGTAGTTTAATCCGTTGCCCTATTATTTTTCCTCACAGTAGAGTATCTGAATCGCGACTGGATTCTATTAGCTTTCTTCTTCTCTCTTATCGTGTTTTTCTTTTCTTGGAGGTCTTGATTATTGGACATTCGGAAGCCCAAATACAGAGATAAGGGCCTCTATATACGAATGTCATAGTGCGTACCTAATAGGCTGATCAAACACATTCAAGTTCAATAGATCCAATCTGTAAAAGAATACAGTACATAATGGCATATGGTAATACATAATACTGCATGAGGTCCGTGTAAATACATTTTGAAGACCGAGGCGCTTACTTGATTTGTGAACGAGGCCGAAGGCCGAGGTAAAAAATTCAAGAAAGCGCAGAGGTCTTGAAAATTTATGCCGGCCGAGTGCGGCATGATTTTTACCATATGCCGCATACGTCATTCAATGTTTTACAAAAATATATTTTCCAATCATGACTAAGTCCTTACCAGATAGGGAAATGTCAAATTTTGATTTAGGCGTTGACTTCGATGAAATTGAAGAAGCCTTGGAAGCGAGGTCGACAAAGCTTTCAAAATTCCAGTCAGGTTTTTATCACACACACTGTTTTCACGCGCTCTGGTAAAATAAATTTACCATATGCCGAGATACCCTTTCAACATAAGCACGTGCTTTTGGGAATCGCTTTCGGCCCGCTGCGGCTAGTGTTGAAGGTATCTGGGAAACGATTTGGCCCGGGGCATTTTGAGTTTCCCAGACAATTATTTAACAGAATATTCAGAGCGGAAATGCCAACATCACACATTCATATTTGCTATATTTATGATTACTGGATTTGTCGAATAAACCCTGTGAATCGCCTTAAAACATTGTTGCACTGTCACATACGTACCTATTTATTGTATTAAATACAACACACATACATATTGATGCGCATATTATTCAGATATCTGACGCCAATAACATACGGCAAAACGAAATCGTGTGCAGACAATTCATAGCACTGCGTAATCATACTTGTCTACTGATTTGATTATGGGCACAGTTTGTGATTCTTTTGGAGGTGGTTGGCGACTGAAAGCATGCAATGAAAGGTGATCGCTTCATAGTGCCCGCTATTATCCTTCCTTGCTCCAATCGATAGAAGGGCACACGAGTAAGGTGAGTGTCGTTTTGCACCACTCCAGAAGATTGACACTGTTCTGTTCTTTGCAGTGTTGTTGAAGTAGTTTAATCCGTTGCCCCATTATTTTTCCTCACAGTATAGTATCTGAATCGCGACTGGATTCTATTTTACGGCGTTATACCTACCACACCTCTCGTGCCAATGTATTTTGATATCACCGGCATATGGTAAAACCAGTAAGGCGCCGTAGTTGGCGATTAACGAGAGAGCGCGAAGGAAATGTATGGGGAATTTAAATTCGATCGGGCAAGTAGTTTCTGATATACAAAAAAGGGTGCACACGTGCGCACGTGCAGAGGTACCCACCTTTGACTCGTGGGCA
The DNA here is from genome assembly GCA_036785665.1 of Chirona hameri. Lineage (NCBI taxonomy): Eukaryota > Metazoa > Arthropoda > Thecostraca > Balanomorpha > Balanidae > Chirona > Chirona hameri. Next base: position 42,003 of record JAXIVJ010009360.1, on the reverse strand, counting down.
TGTGGGGGCTGAGAGGTCCTTAACCACACACCAAATTTGAACACAATCGGCTCATCCGTTCCAGAGATATAGAATAGGGGAGTGTACGTGCGCACGTGCAAAGCCACCCCACCCCTGACTTGTGGAAAGGCGGCGGCTGAGAGGTCCCTAACCATGCACCAAATTTGAACACAATCGGCTCAGCCATTCCTGAGATATATAATAGGGGTGTGCACATGCGCACGTACAGTCACCCCACCCCTGAGTTGTGTGAAAGTGGCGGCTGAGGGGTCCCTAACCACACACGAAATTTGCACATAATCTGCCCAGCCGTTGCGGAGTTATTGCGATACAACACTTCTCAACACCCCTCACGCGGCACGCGCCACGCGCAGTGATAGTCGCCCACATGAGTCGGCACTGGTCTAAAACAGGGTAGGTTAGATGGGGCTGCTCAGCGAAGAAGTCCGCTTGTCAATCGGACGTGCGGGTGCAGAGATATGAGCTTCTCAAAAGCGTCGTCACGGGTCGGGCCGGGCCGGTTCGGGCCGCTCATAATCAGATTTTCCCCATACACCACGGAAGGACGAGCGAGCGCTTCGCGATCGCTCGTAATAAATACCTCCCTTAGGCCGGCAGTTTGTTTTATCCTTGGTCATCCTGGAAATTTTTGCATTCGCCCCACGGGCTTGTGCAATAATTTGTCAGGCTGACCTCGGACTTAGACAAACTTTTTCCCGACCCCGGGAGGTATTTTATATTGCTCCCTCGCGTATTTCGTAATATCTCGTAAACTACCGCCAATATTGTCCCCAAACTTTCAGTACCCGCTTCCACAACAAGCACCGCTCACTAAACGGCTAAACGTTTTAGCAATGACAAGGGCAAAACATGTAAACATATATTGATACATATTCAATCAAACGACAGGGACATTCGTGGTAAGTCAACAACACGACTATGAAATTAATGACACATTACAATATTATCAAGTTCAGCACACATTTTTAGGTGCGCGAGTCATACCTTTTTAGAGATCGCCTCTGAAAGTCGACTTTGATTATCAGAGGCAACCTCCTTGCGCAAGTGACCGGGCAGATCGTTCACGTCCACCTGTGTATCGGCGCTTCTTTGATCGTCTGAACGCTCATGCATCAGCACGTACGCGGTATCCGTTAGGCCCGTCAGACACATCTCACGGTCGTCACCAGGGAGGTCATTAGGGATAGCATCGTCAATAGGAGAATCTTTGACGATAACGGTCTCGGGGGGAGTGACTGATGCGTCGTCTAGTCTTATCCAATGCGAGCCTGAATTCCGTGCGAGGCAGTACTAGTGGCCAGAGTGAAGACTAGTCCCTCTGTGCACAATCACCGCTTGAAGGCGATATCTCCCGTGGCTCTCCGCCCCGAACACTGGTACGCTGATGTTCTCTGTCAGGCGGACCGAGGTCAGGATTTTGTGGTTTGTGCGTGATTGCCGATTATAGGTGAATCTGTCTAGGGTGATGTTTAGCTGGTGGGGCAGCTTCAGAAGATGCAGCTGTCTCTTGGCGTCCGCTAATTGGTCACATGTATTGCAGCTGTACTGATTATCGCCCTGAAGGCTCTCCGGCGACAAGTAACTTTCGAGCAGGGAGGTCAAGTTCAGCTGCCGGTTAGACTGCCCGTGCTCACTGGAATGTGGGACAGGCAGGTGAAGTTCCGTGAGGAGCTCCGTTTGACTTTGGAGGTGCACGAGCGAGCCTCGCGTTCCCCTGGTAAAATTACCATCTTCAGTTATGGAGCTTCGGCCACTCTTTGTGTCGCCAGTCTTAGCGAGATCGGAACATCCGTTGTTCTCCGTACTCGTCCAATGTGCCCCCGACTGACCAGGTACAGCCGTGAGCTCCTCTTCGTGCAACTCGTTCATGACGTGACGGAGGAGTTCGGCGCAGCCCTGCTGCTGACTAGGCTGGAAACCCGGCGGCAACGCCGCAAGGCGGAAGTCCGAAGGCCTAAAGCACAGGCGCTCAGGAAAGCCTAGGTGCGCTAGGACGCGCTGCAGGGCGGCCATAATGGGCTGGGAGACAGCTGGACGGGGTCGCAGAACTTCAGTTCTCAGACACGATGAGTAAAAGAGCGCTTGAAGTGCGGCGTTCAGGTAGCACGTATTCCCAAGATTGATTAGCCCCCGGCCCAGAGGGGCTTGTGGAAGCAGGGGAACATCGGGGGGTGCTGGCTGGACGACGACGCTCCTTTCCGGGCACCTGCTGCACGGCGATAAACGTTGTGTGCAGCGACTACCACACAAATTGAATGTTTCGAGGCCCTAAAACTTCAATCAATCAATCAATCTTCAATCATGCCAGGTAAAATGCCAGGCATCAACATCACTTGGCATTCAGTAGCCGTGTTCAAGAACACATGTGTACGGTGTGTACAGTGTGTTTCACCCTATTCTCGCACAAAGTGCTCTCAAAGGTATAAAGCATCTCCCGCATAAACAAAAGTTAAATTGTAGGCAACGATCAAGGTCAAGGTCAGGTCACAAAAGGTCACTATTGGCAAGAGGTCTACGAAAGTCATGCGACACATGTTTTATGGGTTATTTTACACGTATAATTATATGGTTGCAGTCATTTTCACAACCTGATCCCATATAATGGTGCTCAGGTCAAGGTCAAAATTTTAAAAGCCTCCTAATATGATAAATCGACAAAAAAAACACTATCATACTTAATTTCTCTCTGTAGTTTGGTCTATGGGGTTATCATAGGTCGGGAAGCCAGCTGTGCTAACGAAAAAATAATCCGAGCAGCGGTTTTCAAGATATAGCCTCGGGCACTTTTCAGAAGTGAGCCGTCTAGAGTCGATATTGGGAGGCTCAAAAATCCTATTTGGAGGCTGAAAGCCATTTTTTGTTTTGCCTATCTAGAAGAACATTGGTCAGGCTTGCATCGTCTTCAAACGGAAATTCGACTTTCAATTGAGGAATTGTCCTGGTCACTCATCAAAATATAGTACAAGCGGTCACGTGTCCCCCAAAAGAAAACAATCCGAGATTGCCAAAATGTCCCTCGGTTCAATGCAAGTTTCTTCAATATACAGGTTTGCTGTAACTATGACTGTTTGTGAACTACGAGCCACCAAATGTAGGCCTGCTGAGTGACCTCTGAAAAGTGCCCGAGGCTATATCTTGAACACCGCTACTCGGATATTTTTTTTCGTTGGCACAGCTGGCTTTGTCGCCTATGATAACCCCCTGGCCCAAATTACAGAGATAAATACAATAAGATGGTGTTAATTTTACCTGAGGGCGACGCCTTTGGGGGTGTCGCGGATCGAAGGTTGTTTTAAAATGTGTCCTCGAGATCTTGAAAATGGAGGACCCCTTTCAAAACAACAGCACGTGCGTCCTTGTGACCCACACATCGTATCACGTGGTCATACCAAGCACTGTCACAGAGTAAGCTTAGCAACCGCCCGTGAAACATTGTGCGACCCGACTGGGATTCGAACCCACGATCCCAGGGGCCCGGGAACGATTTTAAAGTTGGGGGGGGGGGGGGCGAAACCAAATATTTGGTTTTGGCATCTCACTTCTAATCTTGGTGCACCTTTTCGTTGTCAAATTTTCCTCATTAGAAAACTGAAAACACGGTTCGAAAGCTCATCAAAAATATCTTTGAAACTATTTCTACATTTTTTGGTTCAGGTCAATATTGAGGTCACCAGAGGTCATCAAAGGTCAGATTTACCAGTTTTAGGGCATCGCTCCAGGAACCCCCAAATATCTCGGGAACTATGATAGCTAGGAACAAACGAAAATAAACAATCGAAAGCTCTTGAAATATTCAATGATAACAAGTCATCGACTTTTATATCAGGATAATAGTTTGAGCTCCATAGGTCATCAAATGTCAAAAGGGCTATTTTTTGGCAAAACGTTCGCAAATAACTGTTTACCTAATAAAGACACGGCAATAATTTTGATGACATCATGTTCGTCTGGTCAAAGCGTTTGGAATCACCTTCATTTGGACCAGTTTAGGTCAACTTAGAACTTTGACCTCAGGTCAAGGTCAAGTGGCGACCCAGGTAGGTCATGTTGCATATTGGGAAACGTGTCTCGACGAGACAAACACATTTATGTCGGTTTCACTTCATTGTATTAATTCTATCGAGAGTTATTGACACAAAATGTGTTGGTGACCTCAGCTGACTTTGGCTGACCCTGTAGGGGTCACTGAACAAAAATTGAACCTGGATCATCAATAATAGCATATGATAACATGATCCAGAATGAATTGGACTGATATACGTATCCTCGGAATAGGAAAATTGTAATATTTCCCAATTGACTTATAATTGGAGGTCACGACATTGATCCGACCGGCGAACTTAGGTCACCGATATTCAAAATCTTAGATATTCGAATTGTAGGTACCTATGACCTTATGAAATCCTGTAAGTTTGAAACCGATCGGCCAAAAACTGTGGCTGTGGTACGATCGCAAACTTATTTGGAGGTGTGGTCACGTGACCTGACCTGAGATGACCCGTGGTCAAGAATTGCACACAATGTGGATAATTGATGCCCGAACAGGAGTGTCAAAAACAGTGGCTGAAACGGTGGCGCTGTGCGCCGTGCGCCGTTTTTTTTTAACGGCGGCGCTGTGCGCCGTGGGCCGTTTTTGAAACTTTGGCGCTGTGCGCCGTGCGCCGTTTTTGAAACGGCAAAAACGGCGCGCCGCCGTTTTTTCGCTATCCTCGAAAAAATTTTAGGTGGGGGGGGGGGGGGGGTAAGCACCCTTAGGGGGGAGGGGGGGGGGCGTCTAAATGACACGACGCGGCACGACGCGGGTTAACATAAAAAAATGAAAAAGTGGTGGTCATGTCACCCCCGTTTCCTTTGTAAACCCGCCTGTCGTCTGATAAAATACTCATACCTGACGCCTGACGTTTTTTCTTTCTTGAAGAATCCCACCAGTGTGGGCTGCACCGACCGCTTCATCGCCGTATCACGGTAACCTATGACATTTACGATAAATATTGCTTGCGATTGCCGCCCCGTCGGCAGACAGCGAGGACAGGCAGAGGGCCGCACGCCAGTTTGATCACATCCGTAACGTTGACGTGTGATAAACTTATTAAAAAAAATGCAGCAGATGTTTATCGCCGTCCGTGCAGTAGCGGATCCAGAACGGGAGTTTGGGGGCGGGGGCAACATTCCAAAAAAAGTCTCACATAATTCTGAAAACTCATCGGATTTCGCTTGCTTATGCATTGATAGCTGATTTAAAGCAAACCTTCCTTGGTAAAAGTTCCTTCGATTTTCTTCTACATCAGGCAATGTGTCAATTTTGCGCCGATTTCAGGCGGTTGGGGGGGGGGGCAATTGCCCATTTTGCCCAACCGTAGATCCGCCACTGCATCAGTGAGTCATTTTAACGACGACGCGCCAAGCAGACAACTACCCCCAAATGTACTGCTACTAAAGTTTTCCATTATATCTCATAGAACATTTAATGGAAAAAGGAAAAAGAAGGAAAAGAAAGGTATACGATGCTACTATAAAGGCAAAGCTATATAATAATAATACTTATGACATGCTATAAAATAAAAGTAAAAAATGAAAGTGACATATGGAGGCTTTCATATTTTATATAACTTTTTGTGAAGAAAATTGAAAGCTCATTTTTAGGGAAACTTCTGCTCGCCAAAGTTGGGGGGCCGCCCCCTCCCCCCGGTCTAGATGTTGGGGGGGGGGGGCAAGCGCCCCCGCTGCCCCCTGTTCCCGGGCCCCTGCAGCCCTTTAATATTGGTACCAGACCGTGAGATGAGATGGCTTGGGAAGATGATCCTGGCCTGTTTCCACTATTACCTCTTCGGTCCAGCAAATTGTGCACTGCTGGAGCAGCTTCCGGGTGCCGATCTCCTTGTCTTTGCGTTCGCGTCGCCTTTTTCGGAACTCGGCAAAGTATCTAAACATTGAGCCTGTTTGAAACTTAAAAGTGAATATTTTATTAAGAGAATGGGCCCTGGGGCCAGCAATAACCGCCTCTGACAGCCACTTAATGAAACTATTTTTACCATTTTCCAAATTTGTATAAGCAATTGCAAAACTTGTGTCATGCCGCGAAGCGGCGCGAAATTTTCCAGTTTTTGACACTAGATAGCTGGATTTTGACTGCACTGCAAAGGGAATTCGTACGATAAATTGTAAATTTTTCCTGATGATCAGAGCTTCATCAGAGCTCATTTTTAGGAAAACTTCTGCTCGCCAAAGTTGGGGGGGCGCCGCCCCCCGGTCCAGATGTTGGGGGGGGGGGGGGGCAAGCGCCCCCGCTGCCCCCCCTGTTCCCGGGCCCCTGCACGATCCTTCCATTAGTGAGTATCTTTCTCAAAGGACTTTTATGTTACCCCAACGAAATTTGACACTAAGATACCCGGTGGGACGGCAGCCAGGAGCTAGAGAAGTTGGATTTTGCGAAATGTTCTGAAATTGTAAAGAAACCCACAAACATCTCCATAAAGGAGGACCCCGGGCAAAACAACTGTGTCACGTGCAGATTGCCCGTCGGCCACTTACTCCTGTTGCCACGGTTTCATCGATCTCAACGACATCGGACCACTGACGACTTCTAGCCAGCCTTCACCAGCCCTCCACCGCTTCCTGGTGCGGGACCCTGTCCACGTGCTTGTGGCAGGGTCGTTAGACCCTTAGATAGGTAGCCCTTAGATATTTTTAAGTAGGTAACGTAATTTCCACAATTTGCAAGGTAGAGAACCCGCTTCATTCTTTAGATTAATTGCAGCTGGCAACACGTTCTGCCGTGTGTGCCACGTTAACGTAACTTAGGCTATTCATTGAACTTTCCCCTCCCTCCTCCGGACATGGCGACCCCCCCCGCCCCGCCGCCCCCCCCCCCCCCGACCCCCCTCCGGGGTTCCCCGGAGCGCGTCCGCGTTCCCCCCTGGACGGTCCCCCCGCCTGCCCGACCCGCCCACCACCCTGTGGTGGACCGGTGACTGGACCGACCATCTCCCCGACCCGACCCGGCCATCACGCCGTCGGACTGGGGCCCCCGCCCGCCGCTCAGTCCCCCTCCCAGTCCCCCTCCCAGCCCCCCTCAGGGGCCCCGCCCGCCCCGTCCAGGGGCCCGGCCGTTGCCGGACTCCCATCCCCCCGACCCCCCCCCCCCGCCCCTCCGCCCCTCCGTCCCCCCGACCCACCCCCCGCCCCTCCGCCCCTCCGTCCCCCCGACCCTCCGACCCCCCTCTGGGGTCCCCCCCGGTGCGCGACGTCGCACCTCCCCGGTCGGATCCACTCCCCGCTCCCCTCAGGGGCCTCCCAGGGTCCGACCCGGAGCACGGCTCCCCCCCCCCCCCGACCCCACCCCCCGGACGGGCCCGCTTGCCTCCTTATGTGGCGAGCGGATGGCATTCCATTTAGGAATGTCAACCCGTTCCAGGTCCGGCGCTGGCTGGTCGCCATCTGTGGCGACGTAGCCAGCGCCAAACCCATTCGATCGGGAGCACTCCTGATCGAGACACTGACGTCCCAACAGAACGTCAGTGTCATGGGACGGACCACCTTCATCGGAGTGAGGGTCGCCGTGGAGGCCCCGGCGCACCTCAACTCCGTGGAGGGTCTGGCATGGTGCCCAGACGTGGCCGAGCTCTCGGAGGACGATCTCCTCCGGGAACTCGCACACCAAGGGGTGTGCGAGGTGACTCGCCTGTCGCCATCGAAGCGGCGACCCGATCAGCCCAACCCGCTGATTCGGCTCCGCTTCCGAGGCAAGGAGCTGCCGACCCACATCCACTGTGGGTACGTGGCTGCCCCCGTCAGGGAGTGGATCCCGCCCCCCCCCCCCCCGGCAGTGTCAGCAGTGCTGGCACTACGGCCACCTCAAGTGGACCTGCCGGGTGCGCACCGCCACCTGTGGTCGGTGCGCTGGCGAGCACGGCACCGAAGGGTGCACGCGCGCAGCACGCTGCGCCTCGTGCGACCAGGCCCACCCGGCCTGGGACCGCCGGTGTTTGGCCTGGGGTCTCGCTCGCGAGACAGAGCGCTTGAAGCGCGGCGACAGTCGGCGCCCACCGGACGCCCCGCCCTCCACCTCTCTCAGCCCAGGTCTCGCCCCCGGCGCTTGGCCGCCCCTCCCACCTCCCGGAACCTCCCCCCACCCCACCGGCCTCCCGCCAGACCCCCCAACCGACAGACCCCCCGACCACCACCCCAGCTCCCCGAGGCATCTCTGTCGGACCTCGAAGGCGCCGTTGCCGCTGATCCACCGGCACCGCGCTCCCCAGCCCAACCAGCCGAGTCGAACACCGACTCAGGCCCCGCCTCCCCGGCCTCCCCAGCACCAGCGGAGAGCCGATTCTCGGAGGACCTCCCCTCGGACGACTCTCTCATGAGAGCCGTCTCCCGGAAAGTCGCCCGCAACCCCGCCCAGTCCCCGCCCTCCCGCCCCAGCTCCCCGCCCGCCCGCCCCAGCTCCCCGCCCGCCCGCCTCTCCCCGCCATCCCTCCCCTCCCCCACCCTCCTTCCCAGCTCCCTCGTAGCCCCTCCCCCCCAGCCCCCCTGAAAGTAACCGCTACCGCCGCAATTTGAGACGGTTCAACAAGAAACAATAAATCACCTCCAACAAATACTTCATTAAGTTATTTCTGACTAACTGTTAGATCGTGCTGCTGCTGACGTGGGAGTTGTGTGTTGGCTGCCGGTGTCTTGTCGCGGGGGCCCCTGCTGGATTGGTAGCGCGGCGAATGGTTATGGCTTGGCTGTCCGTTGCGTGGCTGATTTGGCGGGGGAGTTCTGCGATGGGACGCCGATGGTTGATGTGTGGTTTTGCGTTGGCGGCGGCATGATTCCCTGCCAAACCAGTCGGAAATAACTTCCTGACTAACTGTTAAATCAAGTTACTGCTGACGCGGGAGTTGTGTGTTGGCTGCCGGTGTCTTGTTGCGGGGGCCCCCTGCTGGATCTCGGCCGCGCGGCGAATGGCCGGTGCTGTTCGTGACGTGGCTGATTTGGCGGGGGATTTCTGCGATGGGACGCCGGTGGCTGATGTGCGATTTTGCGTTGGCGGCGGCATGATTCCCTGCCAAACCAGATCACACGCCGATGCTGCGCCGCGGTGCGGTGGCTGCTGCGCTGCGGTGCAGTGTCCGCTGCGCTGCGGTGCAGCATGTTAAATTATGTTAAAATCACGCTGCTGCCGACGTGGGGTTGCGTGTTGGCTGCCGGTGTCTTGTTACGGGGGCCCCCTGCTGGATCTCGGCCGCGCGGCGAAATTCGTTGCGTGGCTGATTTGGCGGGGGATTTCTGCGATGGGACGCCGATGTGCGGTCTTGCGTTGGCGGAGGCATGATTCCCTGCCAAATCAGTCGCGCAACGAAAGGTTCCATTGGAATTCGTTGTTCATTTCTTAACGTAATGCTCCTCCCAACCCTCCTCTCCCCTCTCCCCGCTCTTGCCAAAGCCGAGTAGTTGAACACCCGCCCCTGATAACATATGCCGATGCTGCGCTGCGGTGTGGTGGCCGCTGCGCTGCGGTGCGGTGCTCACTCCACTGCGCTGCGGTGTGGTGTCCGCTGCGCTGCGGTGCAGTATATTAAATCATGTTGCTGCCGACGTGGGGTTGCGTGTCAGCTGCCGGTGTGTTGTTGCGGGGGCCCCCTGCTGGATCTCGGCCGCGCGGCGAATGGTTTAGTGCTTTGGCTGTTCGTCACGTGGCTGATTTGGCAGGGGGATTTCTGCGATGGGACGCCGATGGCTGATGTTCGATTTTGCGTTGGCGGCGGCATGATTCCCTGCCAAACCAGATCACACGCCGATGCTGCGCCGCGGTGCGGTGGCTGCTGCGCTGCGGTGCAGTGTCCACTGCGCTGCGGTGCAGTATCCACCCTGTCAATCTTTTTTACACTGTTAGGTGATAGTTATCTTGTATTGATAGGTCCCCTCTTAGATTATCTCTACCAAACACGTTTAGCTAAACAAATATAACAGGGGTTTTTTGCCTTGCGCATTTTTGGCCCACCGCGCAGGTGGGCCAAAAATGCGCTATAGACGCCGGGTTTTTTATTATTCAGGACTTTTCGCCCAGCTAAACACACCCCACAACCAGGTCTCGCCGAGGCGCCGGAGCTAGGGAGACTGGCAACAGTCTCCCGCTGTTGCAATGACGGCACCCCACGGCTCCACCAACACTGACACTGTTCAAGTGTATGTAATAAAAATATGTATGTATGTGTGTCTCGTGTTTTCTTATTTTTGACCTTGAACGAAATACTTAACGTAATGTTAGATATTATATTTACTTTGAACAAATAATTGTTCCGGGTACAAATAAACCGGTTAACGTAATTAGTAACGTAAAATAGCTGCCCTAGTCCCTAGTTTGCTCTGGGTCACATAAACCGGTTAACGTAGTTTTTTGCCTGGCAAATTGCCAGAGGTCATTGCCCCTCCCCGGAAAATGGCTATAGGCCGTTCCGGGAAAGAAGAAAAAAAAGGCCACGGTAGATAAAATACTAGGTAGCGCAGAGAATTTCCTTCAACACGGGCCCTATGGGTTCACGTTCCGCCAACCGATTTGTAATATTTGTATTAAATGATTACTGTACAGATTTTCATGAAACTTCGTGACAAGCTTTATTTTGAGCTTTCATATTCAAAAACATTTACATATTTGAGTCAGTACCTGCTTTTTGAAATAAAAGTATACACCGGTTACAAAGTCAGAAACAACTCAGAAAGCTGATGAATTACAATATCTGTATACAATTCCATGGACATCATTGCGCTTAGAATTTCACACTGATGCAGTAAATGTCATTCTTTTATCAAAAAATAATCTACTATAGTGAATAAATTCGCGTTCAGGTCAAGGAATTGTTCAGGTTGAACCACTATTGCACAACACAAATCATGCTCATCCAATAACTGGACCTAGGTATGGTGATATAAGGCCAGTTTTGAAAACCTCATTTCAATTTCGATAAAACTAGACCATTCACATGACTGAAACCATAGCGGAAATCGTGTAAATTCCTTCTCATGGTACTCATTACGCATGCAAAATCAAGGAATTGTTCCACTATTGCACAAACAAATCATGCTCATCCAATAACTGGACCTAGGTATGGTGATATAAGGCCAGTTTTGAAAACTTCATTTCAATTTTTATAAAACTAGACCATTCACATGACTGAAACCATAGCGGAAATCGTGTAAATTCCTTCTCATGGTACTCATTACGCATGAAAAATCAAGGAATTGTTCCACTATTGCACAAAACAAATCATGCTCATCCAATAACTGGACCTAGGTATGGTGATATAAGGCCAGTTTTGAAAACCTCATTTCAATTTCGATAAAACTAGACCATTCACATGACTGAAACCATAGCGGAAATCGTGTAAATTCCTTCTCACGTTCAAAGACATTTCAACATTAAGCGCGCAAATTAAACCGTACGTGCCGCTGCCCTTCGACACCATTTCCGCTCGCGCCGCCATTGTTGTTGATCGTCAGTTGATAATACTGTGGGCTACGCGTTTCTAGTGCCTTTGTAGCAACTGTGGTTTTTACCGCGTGCTCACGTTTTGTGTGTTTTCAAGGCATTGTTGTCTAGTATCCATCCGCAGATTCCATAGCTGAAGTAGTCCTAGTAAGATAATGGTGCGTAAGCGCTGTGCCTGCCCCCGCCACGCCAGTATTGCCGCTGGTGTAGTAGAAAAGGTCAATAATGTGCGTTGTATTCAAAGCTCGGCCGTGACGAAGTATGTTCTGGCAGTCTTGAACCTCCAACCTAAGAAGGAGACTGGCAAGTTCCTCTGTGATGCTTGCATCTCGTTTGCCAGGTCCCAGCACCAGGCCAAGGTGAGGTATTCCAAGGCCCTATAGCCTGTTAAACAGTACTGTTAAAGGTATTGGGCAAGGTACTTTAATAGGTATTGGGGTGTTTATTTACAAGTCACCACCTTCTTTACGTAATATTTATGTATAGTAAGCATATCAGATGATAGATAATTTCCTAATTAGTACATTTAAGTTGTAAAAAAAAGTTTCATTCACAACAATTACATCAAATTTTAATATTTCGAATATCTTGCCTTCATGCACCACCATCCGGCGATTGTTTACCCGACTGACGTCAGCTGACTGCCCCGATCTTGCCCAGCTTGACAGTGATTGGTTGATTCAAGGTTGAGTGATCGTCCAAATATGGAAATAAGTGCTGATGAACGGCCAGGAGAATAAATAATTTACCATGATTAAATATAGTGCTCCACTAAACCCTATCTCGCTTTCACTAAACCTCCGTTCCTGGCGGAGCTCAGGACTTGTATTTGAGACCGAAGGTCGGCTGCGAAGGTGCCGCCAGTCGCCACCACAACGTGACCTTGCACGTCAATCACCCACAGTAGATAAACGGTAGATAAAATACTAGGTAGCGCAGATATTTTCCTTCAACATGGGCCCTATGGGTTCACGTTTCGCCAACCGATTTTTAACATTTGTATTAAATGATTACTGTACAGAAGTTCTGTAACATCTAAAATGCTGTGGGTTTATGGTCAGCATGACCCTGTTTATTACTCAATCAGACTTAATAGCAGGAATAGGTTAGGTTAGTTAAGTTTAGGTATGTTACCTAAACTAACTTACCCTAACCTAACCCCGCCATTAAGTCTGATGGAGTAGTAAACAGGTCTATGCCATTACGTCTGATAGAGTAGTAAACAGAGTTACACCATTATGTTTGATGAGTATTAAACTGGCCTACACCATTAAATATACACTCCCAATGACGTCATCAAGCCAGCTGCACCGCCCGCCACTTGTCCAGTTGTTGTTGTTGATGGACTAGGGCATATAGCCTCTTGGGCCCAGGATGCCAACTTTAATAGTCTTCGATCTTGCTTGGATTATTTTAGGTTTGGCAGTTAAAGTTACTAAGCAGCGGGATACTAAGCAGGGTGGTTTGCAAGGAGGGTTGGTTTGGATTTTTCTTCATTCTTCGGTCCTCTCACTTCTTTGATTTATCCTTGGACGTTTGATAGTGTATGGGAGGATAGCCAGGGAAGGATTTCCGGGGCTTGTCACACTACCTACAGTGTTGTGTACATAATTGTGACGCCTGCCCTACCAGTACCCAACTTCTTTCCGAATTCAGTTTGTTATGAGGCTTTCGTTTTGGGCATGAGGCTTCACACCCAATCATCATCATCACCAATATCAGACAAATATCGCAGCCACGCCCATATTGCCCATATTGCCATAAATGACATGTGGCCGGTGGTGCGTGTTTGTCATCTGTCATTTCGGATGATATTCAGCAGAATATATGAACCGTTTTTTCACACAAATATGCTTGTAGATCCATACTTTATTGGGTGGCTAGAGCAGATTTCAACGGAACTGGAAAATAAATACTGTTCAAAATTGGTGTATTCCTCTTTCAATTTATTTTAAGTAACTATTACTTTTTTATCAACCGGTGAGGGCCATGGGTGCGACCAACACGAACCCCACGGCGGTGGAGGCGAAGAGCTGGATCCGGCTGCTGCTGATGGGAGCCGCGCCGTCAGTGGCCGCTGGCACTCACAGCAAGCCGCAGACAGCCGGAGCACCGGTCCTCATGGAGGAGGGGGACCCGGTGTACCTCAGCGCAGCCACGCTGGACCTGGACCGCGAGGCGACCGCCATGCAGGAAGGTCGCCGACAGTGACATCACCGAGGTGGAGAACCTGGTGGACACTGTCCAGCCGTGTCCTGCCCCACCGCTCAGCGCTGAGCCGGCCGCTGTCGAGGAGGAGGAGGGCGACGAGCCGGCTGCGACGCCCACGCCGACGGCGACCGCCGACCAGAACCTGGCCAGGCAGGCGCTGGCGTACGTGGCGGGGTACGTGGCCGCCAAGTGCTCAGCGGCAGACAAGACCCTGGGTCAAGTCTCCTCTGCAGCGAGCCAAGAGACCCGTGACGAGCGCCACGACTGGATCCTCAGTCTCAGCCGCGGTGGCCTAACCATGCCCAGGTCCGTGTGGCTCGACCAGGTGGAGAACCTGGAGGTCCTGTTCTGCGCCATGCACGGCGCGGCGGGTATGGACCGTGGCCCCGGTGTCGTTAGGCGGCTGGTGGAACATGCACATCTGAAGTTCCCGGACCTGGATCCACGCGTGCTAAGGAAGTACGACATGACGAGGACCCAGATCCGGCTCAGGTGGCTGCAGCGGACGCTGAACGAGGACCGACGACACCGAGCAGCAGCGTCACAGAGTCGTCGCGCTGCCAAGCGTGCGCGCTACTACGTGCATCCGCAGTAGTATGCCGAGGTGCTGGACCGGGACCGGCCGACTCTGAGTGCTGAGTGCCCTGCGGCCCGTACCCTCCACTGGCTGTGGTGGGGGCCGGTGTTGGACGGCCGCTGTGCACGCCGAGGTGCTGGACCGGGACCGGCCGACTCTGAGTGCTGAGTGCCCTGCGCCCGTACCGCTCCACTGGCTGTGGCGGGAGCCGGTGGCGGACGGCCGCTGTGCACGCCGAGGTGCTGGACCGGGACCGGCCGACTCTTCAGTGCTGTTGTGCTGAGTGCTGACTGCCCTGCGGCCCGTACCGCTTGGCGGGAGGAGGCGGACGTGCCGGAGCACATACTGCTACGATGTCCGTCCCTCACTGGCGCCCGCCAGCGGCTGTCTGACAGTATCTACATGAACCCAACGCAGCTGCGGGACGCTTCGTTAGGTGAGTACTAGGTGATGGAGTTGGAGCGGTGCTCCGCCATAGGACGCTTACATAATTCGTGCCATGCTACAGATATGGCTTGGCAGTGACGAACACCGCACAACGCACATTTTGGTGCGACTGCATGGTGATATAAATTGCTATTCTGCTATGCTTCTGATGCAGCAGCTGCATCTGAGAATCATTTCCTCAACGACAATCTGCTTTTTGCACCGAATAAATCTGGAAAGTCAGTGGCATTGTGTTTGAAATTCAGCTTATCGCTAACACTTTTCGGGGAAAATTCAGGACGTGTCTGATGTCCCTATCAGTATAGTCTTCTGATCCATGCATAATTTCTGCCGCCAGACCTGCTGTTGTTCCGGTCGGTGGAAGCCCAGTGTGGCCTGGAGCAGTCGACAGAGCCGGTGGCAGATGTCGACAGAGCCGGCGGCAGAATGTGTGGATGGAGCCGGCCGGCAGAATGTGTCGACAGACCCGGCGGCAGAATGGGTCGACAGGGCCGGCGGCAGAATGTGTCGATAGGGCCGGCGGCAGAACATGTCGACAGAGCCGGCGGCAGAATGTGTCGACAGGGCCGGCGGCAGAATGTGTGGATGGAGCCAACGGCAGAAGATGTCGACAGAGCCGGCGGCAGAATGTGTCGACAAAGCCGGCGGCAGAATGTGTTGATGGAGCCAACGGCAGAATGTGTTGACAGGTCCGGCGGCAGAATGTGTTGACAGGGCCGGCGGCAGAATGTGTTGACAGGGCCGGCGGCAGAATGTGTTGACAGGGCCGGCGGCAGAATGTGTTGACAGAGCCGGCGGCAGAAGGTGTCGACAAAGCCGGCGGCAGAATGTGTGGATGGGGCCGGCGGCAGAATGTGTCGACAGAGCCGGCGGTAGAATGTGTGGATAGAGCCGGCGGCAGAATGTGTCGACAGAGCCGGCGGTAGAATGTGTGGATGGAGCCGGCGGCAGAATGTGTGTATAGAGCCGGCGGCAGAATGTGTCGACAGAGCCGGCGGCAGAATGTGTCTACAGACCCGGCGGCAGAATGTGTTGACAGAGCCGGCGGCAGAATGTTTCGACAGAGCCGGCGGCAGAATGTGTCGACAAAGCCGGCGGCAGAATGTGTCGACAGAACCGGCGCGCGGACGTCCTCGTCGGGGAGGCCTCGGCCCTGCAGCAGGAGGACACGCCCACAGTCGTCCGCACCGTCATCAAGGCTGCGGGCCGCGCCGCCACCCACCACTGGAAGTCCGAATGGCCGGCCGGGCTCTTCCGATCCATCATGCGAGATCAGCTCCCGACACCAGTCCCCGGTGACGACCGAGACGCCGCGGGGACCGGCGCGCAGCTGAGGGACTCAGCTGCGCGCCGGTCACTGGGGACGCGCCGAATCGTATCTCCATCGGATCGGATATCGGATCGGATCGGATAGCGATTGTGAGTGTCAGTTTTCCCCTCCCCTTGTGTTCCATCTTGACTCGGGGCTTAATAGCCACTACTTTAGTGGACAACCCCACGACCGTGAATATACGAATATACGTATATTTTCTTATTTCTTGTCGGAAATGTTGAATATTGAAGATTTCTTGTCGAATCTGGTTTGTACTGTGAAAGAGACATCATGAGATGACGCGTTGAGTTTATCGTCCCCTGATACTTCTTAATATATGAACTTGGCATAGATGATTGTTTTCATGCTGCTGGCTAACGAATTCAGTAAAAGTGCTGGCGAATTTTAAAGTTCACAAGCCCATTGTGGGCTATCATGGGAAGACGAAGACGGTTGTTACGGTCCCAGGTGCAGGAGTGTCGTCACAGTCTGGAAGGGGGGGGGGGGGCAGGTGGTTGCCCCTTCAATCCCATAATGCTAATGTGAAAATCCTAATAATCTCCGGGGGAAGATCCTGGGGGCCCGGACCCCGTGGCGGCGCCTTTGCTGTGCCCGGTTTGCATTATGGCAGCTGCGTCGGTGGCTCCGGACAATCAGGGCCATAGGTGACTAACGAGTGTCTAACTCACGAGTCAGGAGCCAACGTTTCCAGGATGAACAATCTTGGGTCAGGCACTTGATTTGGTATTATGATTGAGTAATGCAAAATTTTATTTGTTGTAACATCCCTTCTTATGCTGGGTAGAACCGTTAACTTTGACATAGACTGACGTTAACTTTGCCATCGTTCCGCCCCGCACTGTCTGGTAGTCACCAACGGCTGCGTTTTACCCACGGGACAAACTGTAAATTATCGAAACACGCGCATTAGTCAACCAAAGTTTGTCTTCTTAGTGAAGTCTAGTTAATGATGCATCATTTGCTAGCTATCTATTCACATAGTTGGGCAGAGTTTCCTGTTCACTTTGGGTTCGGCGTCTCCAGCTTTTGCCAGGTTTAAAGGTATTCTCATGCTGAAAGGGGGATTTCCCGTTATGGACCCAAAGTTGGAAAAATCGGCTATGGAACCACATCTACGTTTTTTTGGAAAAGCTGCAGCAATAGCAAATACCTTTGCTATTTTTTGCTAAGCGCTTTTGTGGTGAACAAGTGTCCATTCGAAGTTAAAATAAAGATTCCACTACCAAAGGCAGCCATTATAGGCAAGTTATATTTTAAAAGTGGCGGCTCTACTACAAAGTTTTTGTTTAAACAACGACCATGTTCACAAATAACAATTAACACATGTGGCGGACGCACGTGCAGGACAAATGTACACCCCTGGGGCCTGGAGGAAATCAAACAACGTTATATGTTGTATGAAAAGGATCCAACTAAACATCATGCTACGTCCCTCTGGAAGATGTCGGCCACTTCTAACACTGTCGATAAGGAAAGTCAATGAGTCGATGAACCCAAAACTAGAATGGTGTTGCTTATTGCCATAAATTACAATAAAACTAATAATAAATCTGGCGATTTAATTGCTATTATGCAGTGCATGCCAACCTTATATATTTCAGTTAAAACCTTATATCTATTTGATAACTTCATTTTAATTTAGTAGACTTTACTTTCATCTCGTCGTCAATGGTTTTTGGAGAATGAGAGGAAAAAGACTGAAGCAGCACCATTTCTCTGGAGTCAGTAGAGCTCCAATGACCGTAGTTTATAGCCGATGTTCATTGGAATATCATCAGAAGCGTCCACCAATCAGCGACGACCAGCCCCCGTCGCTGATTGGTCAATGCTCACAATCGCACTGTACGCATATATGATAAAACACTCCATTCTAGTCAGCTGACGGTGCGTGACTGCTCACGAAGCTGACTGCGCCCCCGTGCCTGTTGCACAACGGCAAGGCCTCCCATTGTAACAACAGGTCGCTGTGGGCTGCACCTATCCGCCCATGGACAAAGTATATCATCCTTGAAAATATTATAAATGGAGGAGCCCTGGTGATACGAAACTAGAACGTGCGCGGCCTGATCCCCTCCCACTGACCCTCCTGGATCTACCGATACCCGTTTCGGAGCACTGCAATGCACCAGGGCCACTGCAGGGCTGACCAAGTGGCCAAATGTTGAGAAATCGGGGTGCGGGGACATATTCAAGGTCACGTGGCACGTGAATTCGATTTTGACCAAAGTAGAGACCCCCACCGGCATGGTGTGCCGACAAAACTTCTAAGGAATTACTTCTAACGACAGAACTTCCAAGTCAAAACTTACACGCGTCAAAACTGCCAACGGAAAAACGTCTAATGGAAAAACTTCTTCGCGTCAAAACTTCCAAAGCAAAAACTTATGAACGACAAAACTTCCAAGCGTCAAAACATCCAAAGCAAAAACTTCTTCGCGACAAAACTTCCAATGAAATTACTTCCAATTCCAAAACTTCTAAACGACAAAACTTCTAATGGCAAAACTTCCAAGCGACAAAACTTCCAACCGTCAAAACTTCCAAAGCAAAAACTTCCAAGCGACAAAACTTCCAATTAAATTACTTCCAATTCCAAAACTTCTAAACGACAAAACTTATAATGGCAAAATTTCCAAGTGACAAAACTTCCAACCATCAAAACTTCCAAAGCAAAAACTTATTCGCGACAAAACTTCCAATGAAATAATTTCCAATCCCAAAACTTCTAAGCGACAAAACTTATAATGGCAAAACTTCCAAGCGACAAAACTTCCAAACGTCAATACTTCCAAAGCAAAAACTTCTTCGCGACAAAACTTCCAATGAAATATCTTCAATTCCAAAACTTCTAATACACTGGGGGTTTGTTATCACTGGGGGGGGGGGGGGCACTGGGGGTTTCAAGGGTGGGGAATTCATTGGTGGTGACGAAACCCCCCCAAATATATATTTTCCAAGATACGGCCTGCCCTATTTTCCCAAATTAACTGTGCAGGCCTAATTTTGACGACCAATAACTCAGAGACTAAAACAAAATGATTTTGATACACTGTTTCATCAGGTCGCCACCAACATCAGGTCGCCATATGACCTGCCAGGCCAATACAACGTAACGTACCCAAACAGCGCATTGCAAGGCTTTTTAAGTAGTCAAGTAGTTTTTACAGGTCGAACCCAACTTTGTATATTTTTTTTATACGAAAGAACATCAAACTGTCGCTTGGAAGTTTTGTCATTAGAAGTTTTGTCGTTTAGAAGTTTTGAGATTGGAAGTCGTTTCATTGGAAGTTTTATCGCGAAGAGGTTTTTACTTTGGAAGTTTTGACGATTGGGAGTTTTGTCGCATGGAAGTTAGAACCGAAGTGTTAATCCACATAGCGTTTTTCCTCACACCAGACTACGGTTTAAAAATAGGACACATGGAGAGTGTGAGCTCATTTTGTATGATAACTTTTACGTTCAAATTTGCCTCCGGGGAATATATACACGTGCCATGCCTACCGTGGCAATCTGCTTGCCGAGCAAACTTCGTACCTGAGCTGTGAATCGAGATGATCTATTCCGAATCTCAAGTGACTGCAGTTCGTTGTCTGCCAAACAGTCTGCCGAACTTTGTCGGTAGATGAGTAGATGTAGATGATAACACATTCTCGTTGAAATGCATCGTTGTGTCGTTTTAAATACACTGTCAGTTTCAGTTTTTGAGGAATCGTGTTTACTCTCACTTCTCTCCGCATAGCAGCACAGACCACAGTCCCCGCAGAGACAAGGCGACGACGACGGCAACGGTGAAACCCCAGCTTGAAGATATTGTTGGGTGCATGGTAGGGTGATTCAATTGGCAAAATTTAACCTATGAAATTACAAATTACTAACTCATGACATTACGACGTTATATATTTTGACGCTTGGAAGCTTTTCATCAGAAGTTTTGACTTTTGTAAGTTTTTGTTTTAGAAGTTTTGACGTTTGGAAGTTTTTACATTAGAAGTTTTGACTCATGGAAGTTTTGCATTAGAAGTTCTGGCATTAGAAGTTTTGATGCTTGGAAGTTTTTTCATTAGAAGTTTTGACTGTTGGAAGTTTTGACGCTTAGAAGTTGTTGGATTGGAAGTTTTGACTCTTGTAAGTTTTTGCATTGGAAGTTATTTCATTCGAAGTTTTGTCGCTTGGAAGTTTTTTCATTAGAAGTTTTGACGCTAAGAAGTTTTGACGGTTAGAAGTTTTTGCATTGGAAGTTTTGACGCTTGTAAGTTTTGGCATTGGAAGTTATTTCATTAGAAGTTTTGCCGCTTGGAAGTTTTTTCATTATAATTTTGACTGTTAGAAGTTTTGACGCATATAAGTTTTGCCTATCGAAGTTTTGGCTTGGAAGTTTTGACGTTAGAAGTTATGCATTAGAAGTTTTGACGTGGAACCCACCGGCATGTGGGTACAAAAAGCTGCTATTCAGCAAATTTATAGCAAATTTATCGATTCATTTTTGCGCTAGGGGCCATCTTTGATTGGCCCCATTATAAGTATATGGGAAAGGGCACGTGCCTGCCGCACGCGCTGTGGAATTTTCCCACACTAGCGGACCCTGCCATCATCTAGATCGCCGTGAGTGAGCGATATGCTGAAAATTTCGGGAAATTTATCGAGCCGTTCTACAGAGCATCAACTTTACCCGATCTCGGATACGAATCGGAATACACAGCCAAGAGAATAGCGTTATTCAGAAGTGTTATAAGTGAATATTTTCTAAAGAATAGTGTTATTTTCAATATAGAAAAACAACCTTCGGTTATTTCTTTTTGGTCGATCTATCGTGGAATGCCTCAGCTACAATGACGAAATTTGTAGGGTAGAGAGGTTCTGTAGGGAAGTCTGTTCTTCGAAAGTTGCATGACCCTAGGTCAATATCTTTAAGGTCAAATAGGATCAAATATGACACAATTTGGCAATTTTAGCACTTTGCGCCAGAAACCCCAAAATATGTCAAGAACTATGATAGCTAGGAACAAATGGGAAAAAGAAATCGAAAGCTCTTGAAATATGCAATAGCTATGGTGTCATTACATTTGAGCTCATGTCAATAGTTGAGGCTCCAGAGGTCATCAAAGGTCAAAAAAGCTGTTTATGGCAAACAGTTTTTTTCTTCTCGCAAATAACTTTTTATCTAATACAGATAAGGTTATTATTTTTACGATATCGTGTTCGTCTCGTCGTCGAGCTTATAATTATATTCATGTTGACCAGTTAAGGTCGAATTATAAATTTGACTTCAGGTCAAGGTCAAGTGGTGACCCAAGTAGATCATGTTGCATATTGGGAGACGTGTCTCGACGAGGCAAACACATTGGTATAGGTTTCACTTTTCTATCTTCACTCTGTCGAGAGTTATTGACAGCAGCACAACATGTTGGTGACCTCAGATGACCTCGGCTGACCCTGTAGGGGTCACTGAACGAGAATTGCACCTGGATCAGCAAGAATGGCCAATTATAACATGATCCAGAAATAATTGGACTGATATCATGCGTATCCTCGGAAAAAAAAGCATTCGAATATTTCCCCATTAACTATAATGGGGAGGTCACGAAAATGACCCTGCCTTAGGCCACCGATATAAAACAATCCGAGATAAACAAATTGTAGGTAACTATGATCATATGAAGTCCTGAAAGTTTGAAGCCCATCGGCCTAAATCTGTGGCTGTGGTACGACCGCGAACTTTTGGAGGTGGGGTCATCACGTGACCTGACCATCACCATCACGACCATCACGTCTGTTGACCTGACCTGAGATGACGTGTCACGTGACCATCACCATCACGACCATCACGTCTGGTGGCCTGACCTGAGATGACTCGAAGTCAAGAATTGCACGTAATGTGGGTAGTTGATTTCCGAACAGGTATGCAAAAAACGGCGGAGCTGCGCGCATCCGTTTTTCCGCTACCCTCGAAAAAACCTTAGGGGTGGCGGGTGGGCGGATTTCGCCCCCCTCCCCGTCCATGGCGCGTGTTAAATGATGATGCTGCAAACATGAGGCGTTCCGCGTTTTAAGTGAGCCATCAGTGAAGTGTCAGATGTCAGTGCGGCATCCTGGATAATTATTCATGGGTCAGTAAATCGGACGGTTCCAACCATATGTTCAGAGTTGTTGCGTGCGTATGGATAGTAACAATTATTTCTACGGACTCACGAAGAAAGTAAATATTTATTTAATATACAAAGCCAATGTTCCATGGCCGCTGAAAAGTTTCGCAACTCTCCGTTGCTCTTCAGGAGGTTCACAAATTACTGCCACATCAGCATTAATGGCGGCAGGTTTAGCTGAAATCGAATTCTAAATCGGTACGATTCACCTGACCTCAATTCCGCGTCTCATCAACTAATAATGTGCCATGCGATGCATGGGATTTGCCAGCTCATGATTGCTTCAGCATTCATATATGATCCTGCGTGCGGTAATCTGCAGCGTATGATCTTGCGTGCGGTAATCTGCAGCGTATGATCCTGCGTGCGGTAATCTGCAGCGTATGATCCTGCGTGCGGTAATCTGCAGCGTATGATCCTGCGTGCGGTAATCTGCAGCGTATGATCCTGCGTGCGGTAATCTGCAGCGTATGATCTGCAGCGTGCGGTAATCTGCAGCGTATGATCCTGCGTGCGGTAATCTGCAGGCGTATGATCCTGCGTGCGGTAATCTGCAGCGATGATCCTGCGTGCGGTAATCTGCAGCGTATGATCCTGCGTGCGGTAATCTGCAGCGTATGATCCTGCGTGCGGTAATCTGCAGCGTATGATCCTGCGTGCGGTAATCTGCCAGCGTATGATCTGCAGCGTGCGGTAATCTGCAGCGTATGATCCTGCGTGCGGTAATCTGCAGCGTATGATCCTGCGTGCGGTAATCTGCAGCGTATGATCTGCAGCGTGCGGTAATCTGCAGCGTATGATCCTGCGTGCGGTAATCTGCAGCGTATGATCCTGCGTGCGGTAATCTGCAGCGTATGATCTGCGTGCGGTAATCTGCAGCGTATGATCCTGCGTGCGGTAATCTGCAGCGTATGATCCTGCGTGCGGTAATCTGCAGCGTATGATCCTGCGTGCGGTAATCTGCAGCGTATGATCCTGCGTGCGGTAATCTGCAGCGTATGATCCTGCGTGCGGTAATCTGCAGCGTATGATCCTGCGTGCGGTAATCTGCAGCGTATGATCCTGCGTGCGGTAATCTGCAGCGTATGATCCTGCGTGCGGTAATCTGCAGCGTATGATCCTGCGTGCGGTAATCTGCAGCGTATGATCCTGCGTGCGGTAATCTGCAGCGTATGATCCTGCGTGCGGTAATCTGCAGCGTATGATCCTGCGTGCGGTAATCTGCAGCGTATGATCCTGCGTGCGGTAATCTGCAGCGTATGATCCTGCGTGCGGTAATCTGCAGCGTATGATCCTGCGTGCGGTAATCTGCAGCGTATGATCCTGCGTGCGGTAATCTGCAGCGTATGATCCTTGCGTGCGGTAATCTGCAGCGTATGATCCTGCGTGCGGTAATCTGCAGCGTATGATCCTGCGTGGGTAATCTGCAGCGTATGATCCTGCGTGCGGTAATCTGCAGCGTATGATCCTGCGTGCGGTAATCTGCAGCGTATGATCCTGCGTGCGGTAATCTGCAGCGTATGATCCTGCGTGCGGTAATCTGCAGCGTATGATCCTGCGTGCGGTAATCTGCAGCGTATGATCCTGCGTGCGGTAATCTGCAGCGTATGATGTATGCTGTAAGACCATAACCGTTGGTGCGCCCATAAACCTCAATCGTCATCATCACCATAACCCCGCCATTGACTGGGGGGGGGGGGGGGGGGGGGGGGGGGGAGGTGGTGGGGGGGGGGGGGGGGGGGGGGGGTTAACGCCCCTCTGATGAACTTTCGTAATAGCTCAAAAACCAATAGCGCTATCAACATAAAACTTTGGGTACCATCTTCTAAATCACGTTTACGTCTTCTGTGCAAAAATAAAGAAATTTCGTCGACAAATTACGAGTTTTAGCCAATTTAGTGACGTCACTACACACGATTTTACACCAAAATCAGCTAAACTTTAACAGACGTACAAATGCCATATGTTGAGCAAAATGCAATCTAAAAGCGTCAAAAGATAGAAAATAGCATGGACTACAACATGGTGATCTCGGATTTTTGAACATGGTAGTTTTATACCCCAAAAACTTTTTTTTGGGGGGGAAATTATCACAAAATCAGAATTTTCTAAAATATATTAAAAAAACGGAAGATAT
The DNA here is from genome assembly GCA_036785665.1 of Chirona hameri. Taxonomy (NCBI): domain Eukaryota; kingdom Metazoa; phylum Arthropoda; class Thecostraca; order Balanomorpha; family Balanidae; genus Chirona; species Chirona hameri. The sequence goes on along the minus strand of JAXIVJ010009360.1, from coordinate 17,658 downwards.
GTCAGAGAACCATATGTAGGCATCTACTATACCACATTTCAAATTAATATGTCCATTTTTGACTGACTTATGGCATCTAAAGTATGGGTAACTCATGACGTCATATTTTGAATTGCGTCTTTTGGCTGGTATCGACCAGATACAGACAAATAAATGCCAACAATGTATTTAGGAGACAAAACTGGTCCAGAAACATGCCTTTTTTAGTAAGATTTAACAATTTCAAATTTGATCTTCAGTGACCTGAACTTGACATGAACTTGACAATACATTCACGTAAATGAAGTCAGGTTGTAAAATGACTATCACTATCAAGTTATACGTGGCAAATAACCCATAAAACATGTGTTGCATGACTTTCGTAGAGTATTTTGCGCATATTGACCTTTTGTGACCTGACCTTGAACTTGACCTTTGCCAACAATCTCACTTCAGCTCATGGATGATGTGTATCATACTTTTGGCAGCACTTTGGGTGATCATGGTCGTAATCGAAGGCCTTGGATAGCAAGTATGGCCCATTAAGGGTGGTCAAAATGCAACTTCTTTCTCCGGCCATCCGCCGTCAGGTCTCATATGGATATTTATGGTCAAAGATCGGAAATGAAAAAAATCAGCTCATTTCACTAAGCTCTTCTACCCGCGCACTCGCATGAAAGGTCGACCTTTATTGACGTATTCACACACGTTATCCCACCATTGACTGGTGTGTTACTTTAACGCCCCACCCCCTGATTAATTTTTCGTAATAGTTCAAAAACCAATAGCGCGATCAGTGTGAAACTTCGCGTATCTTCTTCTACATCAATTTTACGTCGTCTGTGAAAAAATAAAGCAATTTTGTCGGACAAAAATCGAGTTATAGCGAATTTAGTGACGTCACTACACACGAGTTTTACACAAAAAATCAGTTAAACTTTAACCAGCGCACTGCAGGGGGGGGGGGGGGGGGGATTTCAGCCCCCCCCCCTCCTCAGGTTTTCTCAAATAGCGAAAAAACGACGGCGCGCAACGCCGCCGGGTTTTGGAACCCCTGTTAGGACATCAATTGCGCACACTTTCAAATAAAACATTGACCTCGGGTCATCTCAGGTCAGGTCACCAGACCAGGTCAAGTGACACCACCTCCAAAAACGTTTGCAGTTGTGCCAAAGCCAGAGTTTTTCACCGATCAGTTTGAAACTTACAGGGTGTCATGAGGGGCATAAGTACTTACAATTCGTTTATCTCGAAATTGTGATATCGGTGACCTAAGGTCAAGTCAATTTCGTGACCCCATAATAAGTCAATGGGGAAATATTAAAATGCTTCCTATTTCAAGGATATAGAGGCTATTAGTCCAATTACTTTTATATCATGTTATTATAGGATGTTCTTCATGATCCAAGTGTAAGTTTTGTTCAGTGACCCCTATGGGGTCATTTGAGGTCATCTGAGTTCAACATCACTTGTTTGTCAATAACTCGCGACATAATGAAGTTAGAGAAGTAACACTGACAGAAATGTGTTTGTCTCGTCGAGACACGTATCCCTATATGTAACATGACCTACTTGGGTCTTGACCTCAGGTCAAGGTCACGTGACCTGTGGTCAAATTGTTAAGTTGACCTAACAAGGTCACCTTGTATATCATTCGAAGCGCCTTGACGAGACAAACACAATCGCGTAAACAGTTGTCCGTTAGATGTATTAGGTTAAAAGTATAGTGAAAAACGGTTTTGGAAAACAAAACAACATTTTCCCTCTTTTTTGGCCTCTTGAGTCTCAAATATTGACCCCAGATCAAATTTGAGGACATATTGTCGATTGCCAATTTCAATGGCTGGCTATCGCCTTTCCCATTTGTTTCTAGCTAGCATAGTTCCCGATATATATGGGAAGTTCTGGAGTGATGTCCTAGAACATGGAAAAAGTGGAAAATTTGACCTTTGATGACCTCTGGTGACCTCAATTTTGACCTGACCCAAACAACAACTGAAATACTCTCGATAGAACTTGTATCAAGCTATGAAACACCGTTTTCTGATTGTCGCTACAAGCATAGTTTTCGAGATCTCACGGGGCGGAAATCAACCCCCTGCTGTTCGTGTTTTGCGCAAACCACCTGCAGTGCGCGGTTTACCATACCGTACAAATGCCATATTTTAAGTAAAATGCAATCCAAAAACGTAAAAAGATAGCGAATAGCAAGGGCAACTGACTGAAATACTCTCGATAGAACTTGTATCAAGCTATCAAACACCGTTTTCTGATTGTCGCTGCAAGCATAGTTTTCGAGATCTCACGGGGCGGAAATCAACCCCCTGCTGTTCGTGTTTGGCGCAAACCACCTGCAGTGCGCGGTTTACCATACCGTACAAATGCCATATTTTAAGTAAAATGCAATCCAAAAACGAAAAAAGATAGCGAATAGCAAGGGCTACAACATGGCTATCTCAAATGTGTGAAAATGTTGGTTTTTGACCCCCCCCGATTTTGTAAAAACTTAAAATGCCTACAAAATCCAATTTTTAAAGATATGAAAAACGGAATATATGTCAGAGAACCACATATCGGCAACTACCATACCACATTTTAAAAGGATATCACTATTTTTTAATGACTTATGGCATATAAAGTATGGGTAACTCATGACGTCATATTTTGTAATTGCGTTTTTGTGTGACTTTTTTTGACCAGATACTGACAAATAAATGCCAGCACTGTATTTATGAGACAAACTTGATCTATAAACATGCCCTTTTCATTCAGATTAACAATTTCAAATTTTGACCTTCAGTAACCTGAACTTGACCTGAACTTGAAACTAACTTCACGTAAAGTAAGTCAGGTGATAACATGACTATCACTATCGAATTGTACGTGGAAAATAACCCAACAACATTAGGGGTGGCCAAAATGCAACTTCTTTCGCCGGCCATCTGCTGTCCGGTCTCATATGGATATTTATGGCCCATAGATGGGAAATGCAAAAAATCAGCTCATTTCATTACGATCTTCTACCTGCGCATTCGCATCAAAGGTCGGCCGTGATTTACGTATTCACACACGTTATGAATTTCACGGGAATCGGACATTCGGGTGTTCAAGCAAATGTTGGCGGCTATTAAGAGCCATATTAACGTCCATAGATCTTGCGGGAAGGAGCTATATCAGCAAACTATCCCCCAATGGGGGGGGGGGCAGTTTACCCCCCCCCCCTCCTCTTGTGGGTCGCCTGTGCATAGATGTACACGGGCGGGCTACGGAATTCATACGGCGTGTTGTTTTTGCCTTCTCCATACGTATTCGAAGCGAATTGCCTTGTCTTCTCAGATTTGTGCATATTTAGTAGTCCCGATTCCTGCTATCTCGTCTCTGTTGCACCAAGAACTGCGCAATTCTGCGCCAAATATAGATAAATGTTTTGTTTTTCGTCAGCATTCGACCGCCGCGAGCGGACACATAGAACGTTTAGCGCATTTTCTCCCGTCAACGTAACTGCATAGGTCAGTTTATTGGTGTTATTGTTGACAATCGCCCTCTCAGACCAGCCTGTGATTCGCTCAGGACTGGCAATGGTTCTGTCTGGCCTAGGCATATCTGAAGGGGTCTTAAACCATCTAAGGGCTCCTCAAACCGAACGAGGGCCCCTCAGTCCGACCGAGGCCCCTCAGTCCGACCAAGGCCCCTCAGGCTGTCCACGGGCCCTCTCAAGATGACCAAAGGTCTCGTCAACCGACCGAGTTCCCTTCAAGTTGAGCAAGTGTCGCCAAGTGATATAGGCCCCCTCAAGCCGACTGAGGCCCCTCCGGCTGTCCAAGGGCCATCTTAAGATGACCAAAGGTCTCGTCAACCCACCGAGTTCTCTTCAAGTTGACCTAGGGCCACCTCAAGCCGACCTAGGGCCCCTCAGGCCAACTGATGGCTCTCAAGTCAACCGAGGCCAACTCAAGCCAAGCCAAATGAAACCGACTGAGGTTCCCTCAACCCGAACGAGGGCCCCTCAGGCCGACTGCGGACTTTTAAACCGACCGAGGGTCCGCTCAGGCCGACTGAGGGTCCGCTCAGGCCGACTGAGGGCCTCTCATGTCGACTGACGGCCTCTCATGCCGACAGAGGGCCTCCTCATGACGAACAAGGGCCCTCAGGCCCTCCAAGGGCCCCGCAGGCAGGCCGAACGGCTCACCAAGTCGACCCAGTTCCCCTGAGGCCGAATAAGGGTGCCTCAGGCCGTCCAAGGGCCCCCTCAGGAAGACCGAGAGGCCCCTCCAGCCGACTGAGTTCCCCTCAGGCCGAACAAGGCCCCCTAGGGCCTACCGAGGTCCCCTCACGCCGACCTCGGTTGCCCTCCAGGAGAGAGACATGCATTGGCGGATCCAGGGGGGGGGGGGGGGGCAAATGCCCCCCATCCCACGCTCGACGGGGGCGGCAATAGAAATTAGCCCACCCCCCAATCCGCGGAAACTGGCGATGAAAAAATGGGTACCAACTGCAAAAAATAACCTTTTGCGACCCAACAAACTCGTTATTTTTTTCCCTCGTTCGTGTTTCTTCTATTTTGTAGCATTTTGGTAGCAGGAGGGAAAGTGGCGCGTGCATATTTGGAAATGTCGAATACATAATCCAGACCCAACATACTAAGTGCCCATAAGTCAGCCAAAACTAAAGATATTGCTTTGAAATTCGGTTTGGGTATTGTCTATACTTCGTTCTTCAATATATTCTGATTTTGAACATGTTTGGAAATTTTGATTTTGTGGATTTTTTTCTCCATTTTTTTTTCTTCATAAAATCATATAAAATATCAAATCATATGAAAAGTCCGGAATATATATTGGAGAACCAAGCATGGACGATACCCAAACCAAATGTCAAAGCAATATCTTGAGCGTTGACTGACTTATGGCTCCCTAAGCGTACGCAGAAATTCACCAGGTCATTGCCTTGAGGGGCGCCACCCGAACGACAGGGCCGCCACCAATATTGGCGAAATTTTGCAGGGGGGGGGGGGGCGCCTCTGGGGGGGGGGGGGGGGGGGGGGGGGGGGGCGGTGCGGAAGGAGAGTCACTGGCCGGAGGGGCACCGTCACTCGCCAAAGAGGGGCAGTCACTAGTCGGAGGGGCGCCGTCACTTGCCGGAGGGGAGGGCATTCGTCCTGCGGTCGCCGCCGCGCCAAGGTCAGCGCTGCGCACGCTCCGCCCAGTGACCGGTCAGTGCTGTGCTAGCGGGGAAAGGCCAGTTACCGCCCGGACAGAGACAGTGATAAGTGCTGAGCACTAGTGAGCGGCGGCGGCAGCGAGCACGCATTATTCTTCAGTGATATTATCAGTGATTGATCATGGACGAGGCTGGTGTGGAGCGTGCATTGCTGGCGGCAATGCAAAAGGGCCCATTCGTAGAGATCTTCAAAGATCTAGTGAAGGTAGCTGTCGCAGAGGCGACAGCTACCAAGGACGCAGAGATCAAGGAGCTCAAGACTGAACTCGCCGAGATCAAAACCCAGCTAAACACCATGGAGCAGTACTCAAGGCGCCTCTGTGTCAACGTGACAGGCGTCTCTGAGCGTGGACGCGGCGAAGACACGGACCGCATCGTCATGGACGTAGCCAAGCTGGCCGGGGTGAACATCACCAAAGACGACATCGACGTCACCCACCGCATCGGCGCTGCCTCAGCCGGCAAAACCCGCACCATCGTGGCCAGGTTTAACAAGTTCGGCACGCGGCGCGAGTTCTACGACGCACGCAAACAGCTAAGGCAGCCACGCAACGTCCCAAGCTCCTGCGTGTCTGCTGAGGAGGCAAGGAAGGTCTTCGTCGCAGATAATCTTACGAGGGAAAACCAGTTTATCCTGTTCCAAGCTCGCCAAGCGAAACGCGAAGGGAAAGTGCACTCTACCTGGTCCGACCTCGGAAGACTAAAGGTACGTCTGAGGGAGAACGGCCCAACCCACGTCATCAAGACCCTGGACGACCTCACCCAGCTGATCCAGACGACGCCGCAGGAGGGGGGCGTGGGCGCGGTTCGCCGATCCCAGAGAGTCCGAGAAGGCTCTAACTCAGCCCAGTAAACGCCGGCACCGTCGGTTATTCGTCGCCGGCTGGTCAGCGGTGCCCCCAAGACTGGCGCCTGGAGCCGCCCCTGACGTGTGGTGCTGTGGATTCGCGCCCTGTGGATCGGGGGGCGTCAGCGGTGCCCCCTGAGACTGGCGCCTGGAGCCGCCCCCTGACGCTTGAGACGCTCCTGACGTCGCGGCCCCGCACGACTGCTGACTTCGCGCCATGTGGATCGCGGGTACCGTCGCCCACCAGCTCATCATCTGGCTATCTCCGCTGCACATCTCATCGTTCCGGGCTCACTGTGCGATCGGGCGGTGGCGGTAGGTACAGCTGAAACGACCCGGAGCTGCGCCTGGCACCGCCCCTGGCCCTGTCCCTGGCCCGTGACCCCGGCTTGGGTCCGGCTCGCCTGGCGGGTCCCAACGCGCCACACACCTGACCTTATTTGGACATCTGCCTAGGGCGCCGCCGATTGCGTGTCTGGAACGTGTCGACCCTCCCCTCCCCCAGACGGACGCGAGCTGCCCGGCAGCCGGCGCTGAGCCGTGACCTTGACCTGCACGCTGACTGGGCTGTGACCTGCCTGGCTGTGACCCATCCCGGCACGCGCCACCGCGCCGGCCCGGGACCCGGTCTCCCGGACGCGAGTCAGTCGACCCGACAGCTGGTATTTTTTGGTATCCCCTAATGTCAAGTAGGTTTTTTTTTATATACATTTATTTATCAACAGCAGACGATACACATGATTATGCATAATCAATAAGTACATCACAATCATATCACTATACACATGTGACATGACCCTCGACCAGGTATTCATTTGTGCGGCCCGTCTGGCCAAGCCGGGATGGTGCCAGTAACATCGGCAAAGCCGCCCCGGCTCCGGGGAGGTCTGTGGGTTACCGCCCCGGCCGGGGAGAGCTGTGGGGTACCTCCCCGGCGCTCCAGACGGGCCGCAGCCCCCGCCCGCACTGCCTCGCACTTAATTCGCACGACACCGCGAGGCAGTGCCCCATACCGCCGGCCGAGCGTGCCACCCGTCAGCCCGTTTGGCTGGCGCATCGCACGCACGGCCGGCCGACCGGCCCTGCAAAAATTGCAAGGGCCGGTCTCGGGTTGGCCCGGTTGGGTTAGGGCGGGGGCATCGTGCAGCCTCATAGGCCAAGGCACAAGTCTACTCTCCACGGTTGGTCGGCGCTCCTCACGCCCGACCGGCCGACCGGTCCCGCAGCGTATCCTGAGGACCGGTCCCGGGTGGGGGAGAGCAGGTCCATACTACAAGCACGCGAGACGATGCCCAGGGCGCTCACATCGCTACATTGTGGACATGACACGGTTCACTCATTGCAGACAGGCTAAACAAAGGCGGCCGGCGATGGTGCCCCGCGGGACCGTCCGGCAGACACACGTCACACTCATCAGCGCAGCGAATACGTCACCGAATACGTCACCGAATACATCACCGGCCAGTCGAAGTACCCTGTCGACACCTCGACAGGACCGGTGCGTCACTCAAAACTCAAGTACATTGCCGTCTGCGATAAACGGTTCCCATCTCGCTCGCAAACTATCGATCTTTGAGTTCTTAATCGCAATACACTTTTCCATATTAAACATTTTTTGCAACGCCGGGCGAAATGCTTGAACATTTGGAGTAGTATCATTCATATGCTGCGCTACTATAAATTGCTTTGCCACCAGAACGATTAAATTTATCACTTTTTTGGAACTTAAGCATCCGAATAATATGTTGCGGCAGTTGAACTCAACGACCGTCGTTGATGCCATTTTTACGTTTACCGTCTCTCCAAAATGACTGCAAGTCAGCACACCAGAAAAAAGTAGTGCTGCATTGTATCGACTTCTCCACAGTTATCGCAAAATGGGTCGTCAATGACCTGCCTAGTGTATAGGAATTTCCTATTGGGGAAATATCTGTGGATTATCCTATGCTGAAGGCTTTGTAATCTGGTCGAAATTGTCACTTTAAATGCCATTTCATATACATTGTGCCAATCGTTACCAAACTCTATTCCTTCTGTCTCCCAGCGCCTCTGCGCATTAGGAATATTATCAGGTAACTGCTTGCTGTAAAAATGACTGGATTTAATGTTACTCAATACCACCTCTTTTTCTTTAATCACAATGCTAGGTTCCTCTCTACGCTCATCCACCGTAAGCGGCGCGCTACCGATCAGCGTCCTTTTCCACTGATTGGGGATCGCATGGCACCAACCCATATACACGAACGGATTTACTCGTAATGTGGGATAGGTCTCTAACAACGCCTCATATGTTAACAGTTCGCCTTCGCCGTCCGTAATATCGTCAATTAATGCGACATTGTCATTTTGCCTACTAACTAACGTTCGGTTCTGTACGCGTATAGCATTGTTGTGCCAAATACTCTGCATTCTGATTTTCTTCCCGGTTGTTAGCGGTACGAACGGATGTACGCCCTTATACCAAACCAGCATTTCTTTATAAAATTCCGGAATCGGCCTACTTAATATCCATTGCTCATCAAAATCAGTTCTTACTATGGTATCCAATGCCACCCGGATCTTCTGCTGCAACACCTGTACGAATGGGGTTTCTGACAGTCGCAACAGCCGCCCTACCCATGCAATTCTGCTTGACGTATTCATTATCTGAAGATCTGGCAACTTCAACCCCCCATTTTCCACCGGCATAGTCATGGTTCCTTTGGCCACCTTGGGGGGACGGCCTCGCCACACGAATTTCATGATGTGGCTCTGGATGGTAGCCAACATTTTCTTCTCAACTCGGGTGGCTGCCATAAGGTATATGAGCTGCGACACGACTAAAGACTTGGCTACTGTTATCCGCCCTTTAATTGTCAAGTCACGTTGCGACCATTGATCCAGTGTGCCCTTTATTTTTCTCTCTACCGCATCAAAATTCTTCTGATTACAGTTATCCATGGCACTGAACCATACGCCGAGTATTTTCGTGCTCTCAGCCGGTGCACAGCCGCAAATCTGCTGCCCGCAGCCTTTTTTCCGACCAAGCCACATAAACTCGCATTTATCCATGTTGAGTTCAAGCCCTGAAATTTTACCGAAATCGCACACCAGTTGCGTAGCCTTTTCGGCATCACTAATCCCTTTAACGAACAGAGTGGTATCATCGCAGTATTGCGTCAACTTGAAAAAGTTACCACTTACTTTTATTCCCTGAATGTCTGTTCTTGCTCTGAATTTAATGGCTAAAATTTCCACTACTAATGCAAATAAGGGGGCCGAGGCGGGGCAACCCTGTTGCAATCCACGAGAAGGTTGAAACCATGCCGACGTAAATCCGTTGTTGCTTACTGTTAGTTCAGATCCGTGATGCAACAACTTAACCCAGCTGATGAAACTATCACCAAAATTAAACTCTTTAAGTGCTTCATATAGGAAACAGTGCTCAACCGTGTTAAACGCATTTCTAAAATCGAGTGCCATAAGAAGGCCGTCTAACCTATCCGCTCCGCAGTAATGTATGACGTCTGCTATGGTCCGCAGGTTTGTGCCAATGTACCTGCCCCTCATTGATCCCGTTTGATCGGACGCGACGATTTTGTCCATAACGGCCATCATTCTATTGGCCAGAACCTTGGCAACGATTTTATATATTATGTCTAGCAAACATATTGCTCTCTTGTTCTTAATCAGTTTTTGGTCGCCCTTCTTCGGTAGCAGCGTTAATACCCTCTGCGCTGGGTAACAAAGAATATCCCCTTTTCCCTGGCTTGGTTTATGTAAGTTACCACCATGTCTCCCAAATCCTTCCAGAAGAAAAGGAAAAATTCCTTTGAAAATCCAGAGACTGACGGAGATTTATTGTTTAGCATCGCTCTCAAAGCTCTCTCACATTCCTGATTGGAAATATCCTCCTCGCACGAGTTTTTATCCACCTGGTTAAGTTGCGGACAAACTGAGGGTTGCAAAAAGTCCGCAACCTGCGCGCCATCGAATACCTGGCCTTGTGTTGCATAAATGCCCTCATAGTGTTCCCGGCAATAGTTCAGAATTTCCTGATTACCCGTCACAAAATCACCATTTGAAGTTTGTAGCACCGCTATGTGTTTCTCTTTGTCTCGACGCGCGTTGAGCTTAAGGAAATATTTAGTCGGCTTCTCGCCTAGCTCCAACCAACGGGCTCCTGACCGAATCATGGCTAATTTGCCCTTTTCCTCTTCTATCTGATCCAGGCTCATACGGAGCGCGTTGTGATTAGCCACCACAGCCGGTGTCGGTTTCTCACTCAGCTCTATCTCACATTTATCTAAATCATCAACCAACTTGGTATGTCTCTCTCTTCTTGCTCGTGCTTTGTGCGCCGACAGTTTTATACTCTGTACTCGAATCTCACTTGTGAGTATCTCTAAACGCAAGCCGAGGTCCAGAACGTTTGCATAAACACCACGCTCGGTGCTTGCCCGAATTATTTCAAGTCGGGTGATCTGTACGAAGGAGGGATCTTCTAACAGCCTATTGTCAAAGCGGTAGAGCTCTCTACCCCTATCGTTACCAAACATTCTTAGCTCGAAATTGACCAGGCTATGGTCACTCTGAACGCCGGGCCTGATTTCGATGCGTTTCAGCAGATGATTAGCAGTCAAGTTGCTGCTGGCAAATACATAATCTATTCTTGATTGTTGCAGCGGATTAAGTCTGCGCCATGTGTAACGCCGCCTAGGACCATAGCGTTCGCGCCACACATCGATCAAATTACATTCTTCTAGCAAACCCTTAAGCTTTTTGGCTGCCTGCGTTACGCGAAATCTGCAATTTTGCACGTCTAAATCGGACAGATGTAGGTTTAAGTCTCCACATACAATTAGCTGCGATCCCTGATCTGTAGGCATCAAATCTATTTGCTCCCTTAAATTGTCGAGAAAGGCTATTTGCAACTGCATCTTATTTTGTGTAGGGGCGTATACTGCACACAAAGATAATTTGCACATATCATAATCCAAATCCAGAATAAGCAATCGCCCAGCGTCACCGCTATAACGCACGGTTACCTTACACACAGATAACAAACACCTCGGTATCAGCACGGCAACCCCACACTCGCTAGTATTAAGTCCGTGTGCAAACATAATGGGTGCACCCCACTCGGCTTCCCAATACACACTGTCTCTAGGCGATGAATGGCTTTCCTGTATCACTATAATATGTTTCGGATAATTATAATGAAAATGTCTAAACAGCGCCCGTCTTTTAGTCATCATTCGTAGACCCCTCGCATTAAATGTAACTATGTTGACATCAGGCATCGTTAATCACTACACGGTATCGCCAAGCTAAGCGCCCCCGCAGATATAACTCGAGCGAAGCACACATAGCTTCGTGACGCGTCTCCCCTATCAGCTTACCGACCAAACATCCCGTGCAGTCGGCTGACCTTGACCCTCCAGTCCGCCAAATGCCCGCCAGGTGGACAGCTGAGGGACGAACACCAGCGCCAGGCAGGGGCGACACCAGGGTGGTCACCTCGCACCGCGTATCGCACGGCCGGGAGTGTCCAATCAGACTGCCCGGATTTGCGCCCCGATGCAGCGCGCCGGCTCTCGCAGACGCCAGAGTATCCGCTCCGAACAGCGGCATCGGCCGCGGCAGCACCGCGCACCGCTCCGACATCGGCCAGCAGATCACATCGCACACCCCGGCGAACGATCGCACCTCGGAACGGAGCCCGTGCCGCACCGGGATCACGTGCCACGGTTGACAGCCGCCCACAGCGCCTCCCCGCTCGCGCTCCACAGCCGTCACAGTCCATGGCAAGTCACAGCCCACCCCACTGTCCGCAGCCAGCCAGCGCAGAGGCGGCACCAGTGTCGCCCCCACCGAGGGGCGCGACTGCGACCGCTCACTGCTCACCGCGCAGCACGCGCTCGCACTCATTCCGGTTCGAGACACGAATTTTTCTTCCATGCGGGATCAAGCGGACGTATAAGACACCATGCTTTGTATACACACTGTGTATGTCACCACGCTTTTTGGCACTGCGAAGTCTCGCATGCGCCTCTGATGCGCCGGGTGTGAGCTTCTCGCTAATGTAGAATTGGTCAGCTGATTCACGTCTCTGGCCACTCTCGTTCTTGGACAGCGAGATCCTGGCCTCATGAATCGTGTCGCGCACGCTTCCCGGACCGCATCGTGTGAACTCACACACAATCTTCTTACCTCTGGCGGCCCGGTAGCACTGTCTGATATCGGCGTCTCTCACATCCACGGACGGTATGTACTTCTGTAACATGGTCTTGGTCACTGTCGTCACATCCTCCTTCCAGAACTCGTCCTTTGGCGCAGCTGGAATACCCGGACCGTCGAAGATGAGGAAGGGGATGTTGCTCACCCTCCGTAGATCTTCAACCTCATCTTCCATGCCACAGATGCGGCGATCTCTACCATTGACGGCATCCTGTAATTGATGTATGACTTCACCCTGATCGTTGACGTGTTGTTCCAGCTCTCCAATCCTTCCATGCATGTTGCGTAGCTCCTGCTTGAGTGAGTCGGTAGCTCTCTCGAACCTCTCAGTTAGCAGGACTGTCTGCTTCTGCAATTCGCACCGCAGTAACAGCTGGATAGGAGTCAGCTGCTCGGCACCATCATCGATTTGATCCGACGACTCCGACCTGTCATCGGGGCTGGTTGGTCGCTGCCGCTTCGTCGGGCTCCTATCCCGGTTGAGTTTGTCGATCAAGGAGCGGACGTCTGACTGCCCCCGACTCTGACTGAGCCCGCCCCTGGCACCGGCTCCTCTCCCAGCCCCGGGCGCCGGGCGGGCGGCGGCCGGCCGGTCGCGGGCCACGGTCGCCGGGCCGCCGCCCACGGGCGCCGCCGCTGAGCCGCGCCGACCTGACCTTGAATTGGACATACTTGCAGCTTGCAGCTCACTTGCAGCACTCCGTGTGCTCTCAGATTCACTCCTTATTCTGTCCAGGTCCACACTAAGCACGCCTCAGGCACCCTCCGGTCGGACCGCACCGCCGGGTCCCCTCTGACCAGCGGTCAGCGCGCACCCCACCTGCGCACGTCCGTCCCGGGTCACCACCGGGCGCCGGAATGTCAAGTAGGTTAGGAGTTGTACTTGTGTCCTGAGTTTGTAAATTCATCGGATGATATTAAAACCATAAGTTGAAACAAACTAATCACGATGTGGTTTCTTTGTATTTGTATTATATATATTGTTTTTTTTTTCTCGTTTAAACGTCAAGGTACGGATTATAGCATTGCGCTTACTGTGACTGGAGTGCTCACACAATTATTCTTTCTTGTTTTCTCTCTCTCTTGTAAGAATGAAACGTATGTGTAAAGCGTAGAACGTGATGTAGAACGTGAACGCATAGAACGTGAAAATGTGCACCATATAATTTGCTGGCCGTAAATTGTGTTGTACTTCTTATTTGTTCGTAAACTGAAAGAAACGTTTTTTTTCTTTCTTTTTTTCGCCATTTAGCAGTGCTGCTCGCTGCCGCCGCTGCTTCCATCTGCTCACCATGCGCCTCAGCCGTCGCAGCCGTCACCTCTCTGGGGGCCGGCACCCGTCGCTGTATCTGGACCTGCGCAACTCTCTCAAAACTCCGGACCGCCGACCGACCGTCGTCGTCGCTGAGACTCCTCACCACACTCACCACACGGACATCTCAACACACATATCAGCATACAGCAACGACTCGCACACCCCAGCTGCTGGTAACTACTCACCTGTTTGTGCTAAACTCAACTCAACATATCACGCATTGCAAATTACATCCAACAAACGTTGGTTTCGCTTAGGTCTCTTCAAAGACAAAAATACTCAACTTCTAATAAGCGGAATAGAATCAAATCCGGGACCAGAAACAACACGCCAACTTGCAGCTTGTCATTTAAATATTAACAGCGTCACTGCAGAAAACAAAATAGACGAGCTTCATCAGTTTGTTGAAACCAATAACATCAAAATTTTAGCCCTCACCGAAACAAAGCTAAACAACACCGTAGCGGACAATCTGTACTCGCTCAGTGGCTTCCACTCACCCATGATTAAACATAGAACGCGCCACGGAGGAGGAGTAGCCCTCTATATTCATAAATCTCTGCCTTTCCAAAAACTACAAAACTTCGACTGCGATGAGGAATGGGTATGGGCAAAAATCAAAACGAATAACTTTACCTTGCTGATATGTTGTGTCTATCTTCCTCCTAATCTCTTTGCAGACAGACTACAATGTTTCATTGACAATTTCTCTGAATTTGTAAGTCAGGCACATACTCACGAACCCACAGCAACTCTCGTTCTCGGGGACATAAATGCTGGCAACATTTACCTCCGAAACGGCATTTACCAACACAGTGGCGTAACTTCTTTCGATCGTCAGCTTAAAAACACCGCAGACACGTTAGGCCTCTACCAAATCATCGATCAACCAACCAGAATCACTCAAAACTGCGCGAACTTGCGAGATCTCTTTTTTACTAGTAACGAACGAATCATCGTAAATAGTGGAACTCTATCACCATTCGCAAACCTCGACCACTTTCCCATTTACGCAACACTTGACATCTCGCCACCAACTGAACAAACACAAACAGTTCATAAAATAATATGGGACTACTCCAAAACGGACACAGAACTACTAACCAGACGTTTGCTAGACACCGACTGGACATCTATTCTAGACAACGATATCGACACGGCAACGACTCAATTCATCTGTACCCTACACGAAGCCGCCATTTCATCAATTCCAACTATCAACAGAAACCACAAAAGTAATCAGAAACCATGGGTGACAACAGAACTGCGGAAAAACATCCGGAGACGAGACCGCCTATTCAAACTAGCTAAACAGAAACCGACAGAATATAACTGGAATAGATGGCGCTTTCAACGGAACCTAGTGACATCTATCAACAGACGACTTAAACACGAACACATGCGCAGACTGGTCCAGAAACTTATCACACACAAACGAGACCCGTACAAATACCACCAGACACTCCGCACTATCACAGGACGACAACGTGACGACACTATCCCCCCACTAGCACGACCTGACGGAGACATCGTAACTGACGACTTCGACAAAACGACGTTACTTAACGACTACTTCGCCTCGCAGTCCACAGTACACGTACCCAACACACACGTACCTCCACAGAATAACATCAACACAGCACCGGTACCCGCTCTTGATAACATAGAGACAACGGAAAACGAAGTATTACAAATTTTAAATTCTCTCGATGTAAACAAATCAACTGGCCCTGATAACCTTCCAGTAAAACTGCTAAAAATGACTGCGCTTCTAATCGCAAAGCCTCTCTCCCAGTTATTTAACATGTCTTTGTCTTCAGGAAAGTACCCCAACGCATTTAAGGAAGCTAACGTAAGGCCAATCTTCAAAAATAAAGGCTCCCCTTCAGACTACACCGGCTACCGGCCCATTAGTATTCTTTCGGCTCTATCCAAAGTGTTCGAAAAAATTGTTTACAAAAACATATACATACATCTAACCATAAACTCTTTACTCACTGAAAAACAGAGCGGGTACCGAAAACACCACAATACTGAACAGCAACTCTTGTACCTGACGCACAACTTGTACGACTCACTGGACTCCGGACGCGACTTTACCGCTATCTACCTCGACATAGCAAAATATTTCGACAAAATTTGGCACAAAGGCCTTCTACACAAATGTAAAAATGACTTCGGACTCCGCGGAAAGCTCCTGGAATGGTTAACCTCATATTTAAAAGATAGGAAGCAACGGGTTCAAATTAACGGCACTTTTTCCGAATCCAAAATTATTAATGCGGGTTGTCCACAAGGGTCCGTGATGGGACCACTACTAGCACTCATGTATCTCGACGGACTATCTAAAAAAACGACAAACGACGTTCTCTTCTTCGCGGACGACACCTCTCTCTACGCTTCCCACGGGACGTCTGACATGCACGCGACTCAACTCTCACTCCAGCAAGACCTCGACGAAATCGACAAATATGGTCAAGAATGGGCAATAACATTCAACAGTTCCAAAACTATTCAACAAACATTCTCCCACAAAGCCAACTGTCAGCCGCCAGCATTGAATTTCGGTGGTGAGCCCATCCCAATTCACGAAGCTCACAAACATCTAGGCATGACGTTCTCTACAGATTTGAGATTTCACGAACATGTGAACGAAATTTGTCGCAAGGTAAATAAAACGCTCAGCCCATTATATCCTATCGCAAAATATCTCCCGCGGCCCATTCTTGACCAAATCTACAAAATTTACGTGCGACCCCACTTCGACTACTGCGACACCATCTACGACGGACACATCACAGTACAAGACGCCACCCGACTTGAGACACTACAGAACCGCGCAGCTAGACTAACGACTGGGACGCTATTCAGGACATCTACGGACAAACTTCGATCTGACCTGGGATGGGAGAGACTATCGACAAGACGACATATCCATAGACTGACACTCTACCACAAACTGAGCAGCCCAGCACACCACACACCTTCGTACCTCATACAACTCATGCCACGTACACGCGCTCAAGACACCAACAGATCACTCAGAAACGAAAACACAAACACACAAGCCCCAGTCAATACAACATCTCATCAACGATCCTTTTTTATTGCCACTGTCAAGCAGTGGAACAAGATCCCCAACACAACACGACTTCTCACCCATCACGCATTCAAAAAACAAGTTACCAAGCAGCTGTGACTGCCTGCACCACCTGCCTACTACTCGATAGGAACAAAAGAACACAATATTTTACACACAAGGCTAAGAACACAAATGTCATTTCTCAACTCGCATCGATTCCAGGTCCAGAAAACAGACTCGCCATCATGCTCTTGCGGATATCACACTGAAGACAACCGTCATTTCGTACTCCACTGCCCGGAATACACACGCCAACGACAAACTCTATTTGACAACATTGCACACAAGATACACAACTTTACTCAACATTCACCCTCTAACCAACTTGACACACTTTTATATGGTGCAAATCTCAGCGACGGAGACGGTCGCGAGGTTGCCCGGCAGTTCCAAATTTTCTTACATACATCTGGACGTTTCTTTGAAAACTAGAACTGCGCGGCGGGTGTCGTGTCCCTGGCAGGGGCCGGCTGGGTAGGCTGACGCGGTGTTTCTCTCGCTTGCGCTGTTTCGGCTCGTGGCGGCGGTCGTGAATACTGAATTGTGACTGGAACTATTTCAGAACTAGTGCTCAAACCCAAGCACAGTAATTGTGCTTTTGTGCTAGTTCTGCCTTGTTTTTCTCTTTGAGTGACTCGTTTAAGCAATAAACAAGATGATGATGATGATGATGATGATGAGGGGCGCCGTCACTAGCCGGAGAGGCGCCGTCACTCGCCGGAGGGGCGCCGTCACTAGCCGGAGAGGCGCCATCACTCGCCGGAGGGGCGTGGTCAATGGCCAGAGGGGCGCTGTCACGGCCCGGAGAGGCGACGTCTATGGCAGGGGACGCCCTCGCTGGCCGGGAGCGCCGTCACTGGCCGCAAGAGTGCCGTCACTGACCGGGGGAGCGTCCTCACTGGCCGGAGTGGCGCCGTCATTGGCCAGAGGGGCGTC